>CAUYSK010074732.1:0-19714 GCA_963575035.1 Avahi laniger | reverse complement strand
GCAACCTCAAACTCCTGGGCTCAAGCGATCCTCCTGCCTCAGCCTCCTAGGTAGCTGGGACTACAGGCACACACCACCATGTCCGGCTAATTTTTTCTATTTTTAGTTGTTTGACTAATTTCTTTCTATTTATAGTAGAGATGAGGTCTCACTCTTGCTCAGGCTGGCCTCGAACTGCTGACCTTGAGTGATCCTCCCCCCTCGGCCTCCCAGAGTGCTAGGATTACAGGTGTGAGCCACCATGCCCGGCCAAGAGTTCTTTCTTTGTAGCTTTGTGACCATGTCCCCAGTCCTCCACCTAGATGTCCTGTTCTTGGAATCATTCATTCAGCAGTTACCAAGAGTGCGATCTGGAACAAGGGACCCAGAGACGAGAAGAAACTGTGGGGAGCAGAGTCCAGCCAGGACGTGGGCATTTTGGAGTGACAGCTAGACCAGACCCTGCCTTGTGGCAGTGGCACGTGGTGCACCATGACTGACGGGCCATCTGTGCCCTTGGGAACTCGGGGTCCAGCGTACATCCCTCTGGAGCCCAAGGAGCAAGGCCCTTCCCTTCCCTGCCAGTCGGGCTGGGCTCCTCCTTGGCCCTCCTTTCAGCCTTCTCTTCTCCCCCTCCCTCTCTGCTCCAGAGGAGCAACAGAGCCCCCAGATCTGTCCCCACGATGCCTCTTAAGGAAGCAGGCCTAGATGTCCCCTGCCCTGGCTCTAGCTTGAATCCGGAGTTCAAGGCAGCCCCCTCAGGCACTCCTGCTCCTTGCCCTGTTTCCAGCCTGGATTCCAGCCTGTCCTGAGCCGCTGGCTCCCCGACTGCCCGGCCCCCTCTCTGCAGGGGGCTCACGGGCCATATTCACACCAGGCCCCCAGGCCCCTCTCTTCGTTCTGGGCTCTGGAGCAGGCCAGTATTGAGGGTCTGACCGTGGCAGGGCTGGCTGAGTGCAGAAGGCCCCGGGTGGGCTGTGGCTGTCCTGGGCTCCAGCCCTGGCTCTGCCTCTCACTGCCCTGTGACCGGCAGGCACTCGTGCCCCTCATGGGTCCTCTGTTGCATGATGTGTCTCAGGAGGGGTCAGCGGTCCCCACCAGTTCTCTCAGTCTGGGGTCTTCCATCCAGACTGGGGGGCCTCGGGCTTGCACCAGCTACTCTTGGCCCTCAGCCCTCACGCGCAAGAAGGAGCAGGCAGCAGAGAAGCTCCTTCCCCGGTGTTCACAGGGGCCTGGTCCCCCCTCCTTGTGGCCTTAGAACTGAACCCCAAGAGTGATCTTCACAAATAATAGGGATGAGACCCGGCCTGGTGCAGGGGTTGGGAGCACTCTGTCTCCTGCAGCCCCTCAGCCAGGCCCCGGCCCCCGCTCACCCCCAGGGCCACTGGGTCAGCCCTCCTGCTCCCAGCTCACACTCCTTCCCCATCTGTCCCTCCCGAGGGATCCCGTGGTTGCTTTAAAACACGACCACAGGTTCTGTAACTCTCCTGTCATCCAAAGGTGGAATCGAATTCCCCTAGAATTCCTTGAATATGGCTGGCCTTAGTGACTTGCTTCTAAGGAATAAAATATAGCAGAAGTGATGCTGTGTCACCAAGGCTAGGTCAGAAACAACGATGTGGTCTCCACCTGGCTTGCTCTCTCAGCACACTTGTCCTTGGAACCCACCCCCATGCTATGAGGAAGCCCAGGCCACACGGAGAGGCCACGTGCCAGCATCAGCCACCAGACATGGAGTGAGGCAGCCTTCGGGTGACTCCAGCCCCAGGCTCCAAGCTGCCCCAGCAGGTGTCCAGTGGGGCAGAGACAGCCGTCCCCACCGAGCCCTGCCCAAACTGCAGGTTTGTGAGCAAAATCAATGTCCTGTTAAACCGCCGAGGTTTGAGGTATTCGTTATGGAGCGTTAGATAATTGGAACAGGTTATAGCCTTAGCTGCTGCTGATTTCTGCCCAAAGATGGTTCTTATGGGGGGAAATGTGAGGAGGTGCTTCGGCCTGAGGCCTCTGGGCGGAGATTTCAGCATCCAGGCTCCAGCCAGGCCACCCAGTTTTGACACCCGTTTCTGCTAACCTTCCTAATTGTCATCTACGTTAGCTCAGCCTTGTGATGGTGAGGACAGGCCCTGTATTTGCATGTGATTTGTGTGCAATTTGCATAGACCTGCTATTTAAGTGGTTTCTCAACGTTTCCAGAAGCCTCCCTGGGGGAGGTACGATATCTTGGACTCTTGGAGGGCGGGGCACTGGAGGTTACTGGTCTACTCCCCACGCCCTGCAGGGCCTGCTGGGACCACGGCCTCCCAGGCAGCCCTTGGATGGCTGGAATTGCTGAAAACGTCCTGGGTGCAAAGTCCCGTGTAAAGAAAGGTGGAGTCTTATGTCTACATTCAACTTGGTTCTCTCCTCCGGGATGATCAGGGCAAGTCAGGAGCCTCCCTGGAGACTCAGGACAAGGACCACATGGGCCCAGGCTTCTCTTGCTTGGTTCGGCATCGCTGATCCTGACCTGACTCGCCCCCAACCACCCCATAGGCTTCTTCCAGAAACTGCCTGGCCAGGGGCTTCCAAATATTCTTTTAGGAGCAGAACCCTGTTTTCAAATGAAATTTCACGAAGAGACCAACATTTAATGAGATAAATGTACAGTCGCTCCAGGTGAGGTTGGCAGGGAGAGTGAGGCACCCTAGAGAGCTCCCCACACCTCTAGCCGTAGCTGGGGGACCCAGTTTACAAACCACCGTCCCAGTACCTGGCCCTCCAGACCCACGGAGCCTGCCAGCATGCATCCTGGCTTTCCAACTCAGCAGCAGCTGCCTTACACTGTATTACACCATTGCCTCTTAGAAAGCTGAAGCCCACTGAGAACTCTAGATCTTTGTCAGCATAACTGCCATTAAGCCAAGCCTGGCTTTAGGAAGCTGGCCTGAGAGACAGTAGAGGAACAGAGAGGCCTGGCTGACTGGGGGTCCTGGCTGAGTACTCTGCAAAGAGTCATTCAGTCGGAGCCTCAGTTTCCTCAACTGTAGAATGTCAAGGAAAACAGTCCTTCCTCATAGAGCGTGAAAAGCACCGAGCCCTGCCTGGCCAGCACTGGGCGAGGGCTCGGTACCGGTGGACCGTCACTACCGGGCCCAGGGCCGGGTCTGTTTTACCACTGCAGGCTGAGGAAGCGCGAGGCGGTGGTCGGAGGGCAGGCCCTGGAACCAGGCAGTCTGGCCCCCGGGAGCAACTCTGCTGTGTGCGGACCAGACTGACTTTGGATGTTTCCTTCGCTTTCCCTTCTTGGTTGCACGGACTGAAATGGAGGTGGCGGCACCAGCGGGGGGGCCGGAGGCCCTGCAACTGCCCCTCCACGGAGAAGACCTCGCACGTGACTCCAGGCTCTGGCCCTTGCCGCCAGGCCTGCCCAGCACTCCTGCCCTCCGACCCCCAGGACCTGACACAGTCACCAAAACACTCGGGGTTCACTTTGGCAACAGGACTTTTATTCAGTCAAAATGAGTAGAGTGTGACAAAACCCAGGTCGGGCCAGGTGGCCCCCCAGCCCCACCCTTCCCGGGGGAGGGAGGCTGCAGAGAGGAGCCGCTTTGGGGTCAGAAGGGCACTGCCCCTGCGCTTGGTGGAACCATCGGTGTCGCCCACCATCTGGGCGGATGGGGGACAGCCCTTCCCCGAGTTCCCACGGATACGACTCTGGCCTTCTAGGAAAACGCCACAAATTCTACCTTCTTCAGCTAATTAACTAAAGTTCAGGGTGGGGTGTCCCTAGAGGGTTGGGGGGTAAGGGATTTTATGGTCTAATCTCATTCTTAAGGAATACACTTGTATTTTTTTTTCTTTAAAAAGAAGTTTTCTGCTATTTAAAAAAATGTTTCTGAGTGTAACCAAAAATAGGTATTTGTTTCCTTGGTTTTTTTTCTTCTTTAAGTCGTTCAAAGAACACCACAACAGAAAAGAGAAACAAGTCACATAAGAGAACAAAACCCTCAAACACACCTTGTATAAAAATAGCTTCCGGCTGCATCTGCTGACAGCGGTCGTTCCACCGTTGGGGGGCGAGTCAGGCTGGCTGTGTCCCCTGACAGAGGGCTGGGGCGCGTCTGCCGGGGACACCCACACCCCGACCCCCGTCACACACGCGTGCATTCCAAGGGCTGTGCCCGGGCAGGACAGGGGGCAGGCTGAGGGTGAGGCCCCTCCCAAGGCCCGGGCAGAGAGGGTCGCAGCATCCCCAAGCGGGGCTGGCCGCGCGGGCTGACCTGGGAGCGGACAGATGAGACGCGAGGGAGCTCAGGCAGCGTGTCGCGTGCCGCGTGCCGGGAGGCGGCTTGTTTGGATAGCAGTTTATACTTCAAGGAACACATTTCCTCGCATTTTTGGCTTTTTTCACATTTTCTCTCTGACCAATCCCATTTTCATTTCCGCAGGCCCCGAGAGGGCCCCCTTGGTGACTCGGCCTCGGGCTCCTCTCCGGGGAGAGGCAGGCGGGCCGTGGGCAAGCAGAGGGGCAGGGAGGGCGGGCCAGTGACATCGCAGGCCGCAGAGCCAGCAAGCCTTGAGGTAGACGTTTTCTTTCACACCTGGGATGGGGACGTGCTTTTTTTTTTCCTTTTTTTTTTTTTTTAACTCTGGACAACAACGTGAGGAGGGAGGGGTGCCCGTAAAGAGGCTTGAGGTAGGAGTGCATTTGGGCTCTGGGGGTACGGGCGGGGGCGACGCCCGCCCCCCAAGGACATTCATTCCGGCTGAGGTAGGTGCTGGGAGCCTCACAGCAGAAATCCATCCTGAGAAAACACGGCCGGGCAGGGTGACAGCGTCAGGGCCCGGCCACAGCAGGGGCGCATTTTTGGAGTCTAATTCACCTTCCTCTCTCTCTCTCTCTTCTTCTTCTTTTTTTTTTTTTTTTTGTCTTTTTTGATTTTAAGTTTTGCTTTTTAAAGGAAAAGGTTAGTTCAGTTCCAAGTCATGTGGGTACCAGGCAGAGGTGACAGGGGACTAGCCCAGTGGGGCAGGGGGAGTGGGCTCCTCGGGGTGGGTCCCTGCTGAGGCTGCCTTAGGTCCTGGAACCCGAGAGGCGGTCAGGACAGAAATGCTGGGGAGCCCCCAGGACCATCTGAATCCCACGTGACAGGAGAACTCTTGCCTTTGACCTGAGAATGGGGGGCTCCCCCTCCAGAGCCCGCCAGACACGGCCGGGCAGCTGGCCTTCACTGAGGAGGCCGGGGGCCTCCAGCCTGGGGTGTCAGGGCGGCCGTGGGGCCCGTGCGGGGGGCCAGGGCCTCCGTCGTCCTCGCGTCCAGAAGGCCGAAGCCCTGAAGCGGCAGCACGGAGAGCGGGGTCTCCTCGCACGGGGCAGGGGCCGCAGGGTCCTGCCGGGGAAAGGGCCAGTCACACGGCGTCAGCCTGAGGGCCGGCGGGTCAGGCTTGCATCCAACCCCGCTCAGACTTAGGGTCTGCAGGCCTTGTGGCCTGACTTGGGGGCACAGAGAGCAGCACCGGCCGCAGCTCTGTGCCCAGAGGAGACCTGGAGCTGGCTAAGGCTGCCGACCGCGCCTGTGGCCCAGGTGAAGCAGGAGCAGGGCCGGGAGGTGGCCAGACCTCGAAGGGGCAGGTTCGCTCAAGGCGTGGGCGCTCACCGCGGGTCTGGGGTCCGGGGGGAACAGCTGCTCTAGCTCCTTCATGTCCACGAGCTTCCCGTCGGGGCCCGGCTGGCCCCGCTCTCCCCGTCCTGTCCCATTCAGGGCCAGGATGCCAGGGTCCCTCTGGCTCCGGGGACCCTGAGCAGGGGAGAGCTGGTTTTCCACGTCCTTACACAAGAGGACCCTAAGGGTGAGCCAAGAGTTGGGGGAGGGGCGTGGAGGGAGCAAGAACAAAAGACACAGGCGGTGAGCCCCCAACCCTTTCTCCGGCAGCCCCCTTCTCCAAGCCTGTCCTCACCCCACGCCAGCCCCGGCCCCTCCCCAGCCCAGGACCCACCTGCCCCTTTGGCCAAACAGAAGGAAGAGGACACAGAAGATGATGCAGGTGACCCCAATGTGGATGCCAATAACAATGCCCGTGGTGGACGTCTGGTTGGCTGCTTCCTCCTTCTGGCAGTCGCACGGTGGGCTCAGGGCTGGAGGGCAGGGGCAAGGTGGGGCCTGCGGCTCTCCAGGCCTGAAGCACTCCCAGACCCCCAGCCCCAGGGACGCCTCCCTCAGCTGCTCCCACCCTCAAGCGGCAGTGGCAACATCCTTTGACTGTGGGATCCCAGCCCAGCCTTTTCGGTTCTTTTTAGCGATTATTGAGCGCTGACTTTGTGCCAGATACTGGGAATAACACTGTACACGGACCATATCATCCTTGCCACAGCTTTATAAAGTAGGGATTATTATACTTGTTTTATACAGGAGAAAACAGTGGCTCAGAGAGGTTAAGTAACTTGCCCAAGGTCACACAGCTAGAATGTTGCACAGCTAAATTTCAAACGGAGGTCTATTTCTTAACGGCTGCATGCACTGTCCCACCTTTGCTCCTTCCCTCCCCCCACAGCCCCTTACTCTGTTCCCAAATCTCACCTGTCCTCTCAGATGCTCCCCTCAAGGACACGAAGCGGACTGTGGCGTTGCCGTCTCCATGCTGGTTATAGGCGAGCAGCTTCACCTCGTACACCGCAGTGGGGTCTGGGGAAAGGCAGGGCTGCTGAGTGACTGCCCCTGTCCCTACCACACAGCTCTGTCCTGGCAGGGAAAGGGAGGGGACCCCTACATACCACACCCTGCCCAGCTCCCGAGGCCCAGGGCTGTGTCCGCCTCACCGAGCTGGCTGAGGTTGTAGGAGGAGACAGTTCCAGGCAGCAGGATGGGGCCGGTGAAGGAGGCCTTGCTTGCTGGGCGGTAAAACAGCTTGAAGCCACCCTCGTGCTGGGCCAGCCGGGGCCAGGGCTCCCACAGCAGCTGCAGGGAGGAGCTGCCCAAGGCCCGCACGGACAATGGGGGTGGCGCGGGGGCTGCGGGCAGAGGAGGAGGCCAAGATGTGAGGGCTCAGTCAATGCTCTGCCTTTCCACCTTCCACCTGTGACCCAGACGCCCAGGAGCCTGACAGCTCCCTGGCCTCTGATCCAGGGCATGCACCTGCTCAGACAGCACCGTTCCATGAATCAGATCCCTTTCCTTCAAGTAGGTCCCACCCCGACTCAGCCCCAGGAGGGTCAGGCACCTGTGCAGTGCACAGCCTGAACAACTGTGCACAGTGGTTCTGCTCTGACACCCTGAGTGTTTGTGGTTTTGTACTCCACACCCAGGCCTCACCTTCACCCAGGGTGCTGGCCAGGGTGGGGATGGAGGCTGAGCTGGCCCCCCGAGGCGTGTAGGCCTTGATGTAGAAGCTGTAGGCCGTGGAGGGCTCCAGGTCGCTCACCAGGTGCTGAAAAGTGCTCTTGCTGACTGCTTCCTGATACTCCAGCTCCGGTGGGTCTGGGAGGCAAGGGTGGCACAGAGAAGTGTAAGGGACAGGAGGGAGTCCTACCCGCACTGGGGAAATGAGGGCAGCCAGAGTGCACGGGGAGAAGGAAAGGAAGGTGTGGGTCAGGAAGTGCAGGACTGAAAGGGGTGAGAAATAGAGAATTAGGGCAAGGGGTGGCTCTGCCGCTCGCCCTCCCGGCCCCACCCACCGGCAGCCTTCCGGATGTGCAGGACGTAGCCGATGATCTCCTTGGTGTTGGCCAGGGGCTCGCTCCAGGACACACGGACCTCAGTGGGTGACACAGAGACAGCCCTCACGTTGCGGGGAGGCCCGGGCAGCCCCTCGGCCCACAGCACGGTCAGCCTGGCACTGGCCTGCGAGGACCCTGCGCTGTTCTCAGCCACGCACTGGTAGATGGCCTCATCTTCGGGACCAATTCCAGAAATGGTCAGCGTGCTGCGGGGGAGGAAGAGCCTCAGATCCCCTCCTCTCCGCTCTGACGCCGCGTTTGTGGTTTCGTACTCCACACCCACGCCTCACCTTCACCCACCTCAGAGGTGGGCCAAACCTCCCATTTGGGAGATGGAGAAACTGAATCCTTCCAGAAGACAAACGGCTTGTCTGAGTTCTCCCACCCTGTTGGTGGCAGGCCTAGGGCTTAACCCACGTCTCCAGACTCCCAATTCCAGGCTCACCCCTGGCAGGAGGTGCACGTTCTGCTCAGCCACCCGCTCCGGGCCTCCCTGTCCCCCACTTCCGCAGTCCTCGCCCAACACGCACACGCACGGACCTGTTGTTATTCTTGAGCCTGATATGGCCTCCTGGCCCCAGCACCTGTCCATTCTTCAGCCAGGTGACGTGAGGGGGCGGCTCGCCCTGGGCCTGGCAGGTGAACATGGCCGTGGTCCCGGCCGGCCTGGAGATGGACTGCGGATGCTGGACAAACTCGGCTGGGGCTGCAGGTGGGCACAGGGAAGCCCGTGGCACCGTGGGTCAGGCGGAGAGGGGAAGAGATGGCTGTGAAGCGAAGGCAGGAGGACGGGGCAGCAGGGACGGTGCTGGGGTCCCTGGGTGAACACACACCCTCCTCCAGGTGGGGCCCAGCCCACCTCCCTCCTCCCTCTGCCCCAGGCAGACCCAAGAGAGGACGCCATTCTAATGACTATTTAAAAGAATGACATTTGTATCCGAGAGCAATCAAGCTGAGCTCCCGATTCAGGAAACTGTTAAATAAATAAATGTGCTAATAGGTTTGGCTGCGCCTCCAGAAGGTGGTAACAACGGGGAGATGGATGAGCCCTCAGTGCCGGCCCCCCTCGCCCCCACTTCCAATTCCACTCTCCTCCAATCCCAGGCCTCCAGCTTCTATTAACACCCGAGAAATGAAATGCTCCATCACTTTCCTCTGGACAGATTAGCAGCACGTGGAATGCTAAACAAACGCGCATCTGAGTTCCCGATTCTCCCACTTCCGGCCCATTCCCTGCTCTCAGGGAGGGAGCAACCAGAGAAAGCCCGAAAATGTTCATCCAAGCCCAGTTCGCCGGGACGGCTGAGCCCCAGGGCCGGAGGCTGGCCAGAATGACCTGGTCGGCCACACCGTGGGAGCGGGGGCCGCGGCGAGAGCGTGAGGCACGCCGGGAGCCCACAGGCAGGCAGGTGTGAGCATGGACGTGCCACACGTGTCAATGAGAACAGCGTGTGGGGGGACACGTGACACGTGTGAGCGACACAGGTGGGGAGGACCGGCTGAGGTGGAAAGTGGAAATGACTCTGGGGTGGCACCTTCCTAGGGCAGAGAGCTGTGACCTTTGGCCGGGCCTGGAGCAAGGCACGGGGAACTGGGCTTGGGCTCGGGCCAGGGGCGCCCAGGAGGCCAGGAGCGGGCAGGAGGAAGGGCTGTGTGGACGTCCCTTCCTTCTCTCCTGGGCTCGGCTGGTCCGTACCTTGCACCACCAGCCGGCCCTGTGCCGTCCTCCTCACCCGCGTGCCGGGCCTGTTAGCCGCACAGACGTAGACGCCCGAGTGCTGGACGCTCACGTCTGAGATGATGAGGTTTCCCGTGCCCAGCACCTGGATGCCTTCCACCCCGATGGGGCGGCCGTCTGAGGAGGGAGGGGCAGACGAGCGAGGGTCAGAGACAGAGGCGTGGAAGGGGACGCACAGGCTCCCACGGGGCTCGCCCTGCCACCAGCCTTCCAGGGAACCCCGGTCTGTGACTCTGCACCGCAGAGGCGGCAGAGAGCTGCACAGAACACTCGCCCGGCAGCAGAGACCTGGCGTCACCCACTCACTGGCAACCTTGAAGTCCCTTCCCTTCCGTTTCACAATCCATAAAGTAAAGGGGTTTGGGTTAGATCGACATTTCGCAGCCTGGTCTGCCTCTCCTGAGACATGGTCTAATATGCACCCCACTCCTGGACGGGGGGTCCGGAAGCCCATTACTGTAACGGCTCTGAAAAGGCCTGCAGTAGGGGACCTGGTTAACTTTATTTTCCAAACTTGTTAGACCACCAAGCCGTTCCTTCCCGCCTGACAGATCGCGCTTTGGGAAATGTTGGACCAGATGGTGCTCGCAGTGCCTAGAGGCTCCTCCTAACGGGGAGGCCACTCTTCCCAGCCTCTCCCAGGGACCCCGCCCCCCCAGGATCAGATTAGCACAGTGAGAATACAAGGAGACAGCTCTGCATTCAGCCCCTGAAGTGGTGAAATCTACTCCATTATCCCGCCTGCTGCCCCTCCTTCCCCATCACTCAGCTGCTACAATGTGGCACAGTCTCCTGTGAATGTGACCCCGCCCCACCCCCTCCGGAGTTTCCTTCCCCTGAGTGACCTTTCCGCTCAGACAATGTGGGCCCATCTGCCCCCTTTCATTTCCCTCCTTCAGCTGCCCTGGGATTTAGGCTGGGGACTTAGGGGCCAGGCTAGAGACTGGGGGGCCCAGAGTGAGGGTTCCACGACGGGCTGAGATTTTGAGGGGTTTGGGATTGCACAGCTGGGGAGCATGGCCGGGGTGTAGAGGGGCAGGGGCGAGCGGGAGGGGAAAGAGGCTGGGGTGCTGGGAGACCCAGTGCTGAGGATGGGGGGTGGACAAGGTACCCTGGGGAGCTAAGCCACCCCAACGTGGGGCAAGATCCCTCCCCAGGCCACAGGAAGAGAACAACTGGCAGAGCACAAACAGGATTCAAAGTTCTCCCAGAGCTGGGTGATGAGAGCCCCCCTGGGGCTGGGGCTCGGGCAGGGGCTCACCCAGGCGGCTCCAGGACACAATGGGGCGCGGGTTGCCCGTGGCGACACACTCGAGCACTGCAGTCTGGTGCACAGTCAGGGTGAGGTTCTCAGGCCCTACGAGGATCGCTGGCTCCTTGTAGGCCTCAGAGCCCGAACCTGGAGGAAGATGTCACATTTCCTCCCTTCAGCTGGGAACTTTCCACCCCACCCACAGCTCAGGATGTGGGTAGTGGGAAACCAACCCAGCCCCGAAACCAGGACCTGTGGGCAGAGAGACACCAGGGGGACCAGGGCATCCCTCACACCCACCCCCTGCTTCAGGCCCTACAGGGCCTCCAGCAATGGGAGCGCTGGGAGCGAGCAGAGGAGGGGCTTCCGCAGGCAGAACTGAGCCAAGGACCCGCCGCGGTGCCTTCCGAACCAAGGCGGCGGCAGCGGAGCTCTGCGCTTAGGAGGCGCTCCGCACATACCAGGAGACGAGTTCCCAGGGGCCAGTTCAAGGGGACTGATTTGAGGGTGGGGAGGAATTAGGAAGCCGGTTGGAGAAAGGGCCAAAGGACCTCACTTGACACAGTGAGCCTGGCCCCGTGGCTGATCCGCACGCTGGCAATGTTCGAGGCCACACAATGAAAGATGCCGCCATCCTCAGCCCGAAGTCCTGTGATCTGCAGGACCCCCTTGGGCAGCAATGTGTACCTGTTGAGGGGAGGGACACAGCCTACCACCAGCACAGCCGCTGACACCATGGACCACAGGGACACGAGCATCAGAGACACAGCCTACGACCCAAGTACTGTGCCCACATCACAGTCGTCATCACAGACATATACCGGGACTCCCCAAGTGGACGCACCCTCAGTCCCAGCCTGGATAATGACCGTACTCGAGCCTCACAGACACATCCACGAGCCCGGAAGCTGGGCCCAGCAAGCCACGTGGACACCCAGTCTAAACTACGCTGCACAAACACCAGTCTCAGGCACCTGTGGGCACCAGCCGCGGCTCCCAAAGGCCAGGGTCACTGGCCGCCTCTTTGTCCTCCCTCCGTCTTTCCCACACGTGGCTCACCTCTCGTTGTCCGTGTCGACGGGGACTCTGTTCTTCTCCCACGTGATCAGGGGTTTGGGAAGCCCATGGATTTGGCACTGGAAGCGGGCCACACCGCCCTCCTCACCCACGGTGGCCTGGGGATGCACGTGGAAGTCCGACATGGCTGGCGGAAGAAGAGAGGCGTATGGGGACGGCACACTGCTGGGGCGCAGAGGGCAGGGCAGGCGGGGGTGCGGCTGGTCTCAGGCGTGGAGACCTGGGGCTTACCCCCCTCGGGGCAGAGTTTTCCTGCATGGCATCAGCACCTACCCCAGCCTCCCACAGCTAGGAAACATCTCCCCTAAGATGTGGTACAGGCCAGGCCTGATGGCTCACGCCTGTAATCCTAACACTTTGGGAGGCTGAGGTGGGAGGATCACTTGAGGCCAGGAGTTCAAAACCAGCCTGAGCAATAGCGAGACCTCTGTCTCTACAAAAAAAAAGAGAACTTAGCCAGGCGTGGTGGCACACGCCTGTAGTCCCAGCTACTCTGGAGGCTGAGGCAGGAAGACTGCTTGAGCCCAGGATTTGGAGACTGCAGTGAGCTGTGATGAGGCCACTGCACGCTAGCCTGGGCAACAGAGCGAGACCCTGAAAAAAAAAGGGGTGATACAGGCTAGACTGGGATACCTTTTACAAAAGGTCTGGGCAAACTCCTGGATGACAAACTTATAATAGGGAAATCTTGGGCTGTTGGGGGCTTCTCTGGGAGGCCTCAGTCCCCTAA
Organism: Avahi laniger; assembly: GCA_963575035.1. Lineage (NCBI taxonomy): Eukaryota > Metazoa > Chordata > Mammalia > Primates > Indriidae > Avahi > Avahi laniger. The sequence goes on along the minus strand of CAUYSK010074732.1, from coordinate 7,245 downwards.
AACTGACCCATGAGGGCCAATCAGAGAAGGCCCTGCTCCCAAGGCCCACTCCCCGATTTTCCAGCTGCTTTCAGATTTATTTTCATAAACTCTAAAGCATGCAAAGCCTAAGTATTATGCTTCACGTCTGACAGAATTGGGAACTGAGGCCCAGAGAGGGGAAGCAATTAGTCCAATGTTGTCCAGCAGGCACACCGGTCATCAGACCTTGGTCACCAGAGCCCAGTAGCTTTTTCGGTCCTTCCTCATCACACTCCCCCAGATCTTCTGCAGTTTCTCCATGCACCCCAAGAGGATGATGTATCCATCCAAGGTGACAGGCCTCTCAGAAGACTGTCAGACCTACCAATCTACATTTCAATGTGTCATAAATATTCAGGGCTCCCTCCCCACTTTTTGGGGATCTGAACTAACCGCCTGAACTCTGGTCTGCAGAGACCAGTGCAGGGGGCTGTGGTGCAGCCCCCTCCCAGTTTTAGGCTGGTTAAGTGTTCCTGCCCACCCCATTCCCACCCACCCCCAAGCCCCACTCTGCAGAGCTTAAGGAAGGGCCCCCCGTACCGCCACGGCTTCCCAGCTTCAGCACCAGAGCTGCGATTTCATTAAAATCCACTCTGCTTCAAGTGCGGGAAGGCGGCACACCATCTGTCCAGGCAGGCAGCCCCTCCTCTCAAGCACTCCATCAGCTGGGACAGTCGCTCCTCTCCCAGAAGGAGCCCTCCCCCCACAGCAGCAGGGACGCTGGAGCTTGTCCTGGCTCCTGCTCTTGGCTCCCCGGTGTGGGCAGGCAGCCCTCCCCCTGGCCCCCATGCCCTATCTCAACCCCCTCAATCCACTGGCCTGACCTGGCCTCCAAGGCAGCCCAAAAGGCCAAACCTTTGTGCCCTTCCACTCAGAGTCTCTGGGGGCTGGCTGGCTCCTTTGTGGCATGTTCTCCGTCTCATTTGCATGTGGTTCATTAAATATAAACATGCATAAAAATCCCCCGCCCTGCCTCCTCCTCTTTGAGGGCCTCCTGGGAGTGCGGCTGATGGGTGTGTGTGCCTCTTTGTACATGCGTGCAGGGCTGTGTGTTTGCTGGGAAGCGTGGCTGTGTCTCGGTTATGCGGTCTGAGTGTCCACATCTAGATGGGAATGGGGGTTTGAAGCCATCAGCTCCTGTGGCTGGCGTGTGAGTCTGGTACCGTGTAGGTAATCAACCACACGTCTCCATGCAGGTACGGCCCTTACACTCAGTACCTTGGGGCCCTGGGGGTGGGAGGTGGGGGCAAGTGGGGGGCCAGGCAGTGCCCCCATCAGGCTTGGTGAGAGGATCCCCAGGGAGCACTGCGAGGTTAGCCTGCCCTGTCTTAGGCCAAAGGCTGTTTGGCTGAGGGCCTGCAGGTCAGCGCAGGGGCTTGGAGGGGCGTGCTGAGCTGCCACTGGGGCCCTCTACTGCCTCCAAGCCTCAGTCTCCAGGAGGGCACAGCTGGATGCCGCTGGCCCGGCTAGTGGAGAGGGCACCCAGGCTCCTGGGTGAGCCGTCTGTGCCCCAGGCCCTGCCCATTGGAAGCTCGGGAGCTGCCTGCCCCCACCTCACTCCAGCGGAGAGGAGCTCGCAGCCCCCAGGGACCTGGGGCGGGGACTAATGGCTCTGCTGACTACAGATGCCTCCTCATTAAGGAACCGAATCCTTTTGTGCTTCTAGCCCCCATTCTGGGCTCCCTGGAGGCACCCAGAGCTGGAGGAGCTGGCCTGAGGAAAGATGCAAGGGAAAGGCTCCTCGCCAGGGCGCAGGGGACACAGAAAGTCTGGTCTCCAGCTCCTCCTCCTCCCCCAAATCAAACGAGTACCGTGCAGCGGCTGAATGTGATGTTAGCGAGGAATGCTGCCGCTGCCGCTGCCGCTGGTAAGGAGCCAGCCTGGAACCCTCCACAAGGAGCACCTGAGGGTCCCTGGGGCCCCTCGGATGCAGCTGGGCCCACTTCCTGCCCACGTTTCCCTTCCAGTAGAGCAGCACCTTGCAGTACCTCTCTGAGCTCTGCTTTGTTGCAGTTTGCCAAACATTTAACTTGAAGGGCAGCTTTGCTTGAAAACCACTAATCTGAAGCCAATCCCTTCATTTTACTAAGGGGAAACTGAGGCCTAGGCCCTCTGCTGGGGTGACCCTTAGTTCTCCAGCAAGTTTCTCATTCTCCAAGGGCAGGTGGCCCCGCAGTGGGCTGCATGTTGGAACAGACTCTTCTCACTGGTCGAGGGGAGAGGAAAGAACCCTCGGAGTGGTTCTCCTGGCTGCAGGTGTGGTCCAGGGAGGGCGGGTGCGAGAGGAAGGTGTGGTCCTCCTCATCCAAGGCTCCTTCCTTCCTCCCTTCCTCACACCCTTACCCAACCCTGATTCCTTAGGTGTCCCCGAGACTGCTGTCAGAACCCGGCGTGTCACATCCTCTCAGCCATAAATGAAGGGGGTGGGTGAGGTACTTTTCCGGGACCTTTAGCCCTGACCTGTCTTCATGAACGGCCCTTGTCCAGATCCACAATGTCTGGGCCAGCATACTCGGCTTAGCTGGAGTCACCTGGAATCTTCCACTCACTCCTTGTTCATAAGTAACAGCATTTTTTCTTTAGAAAGTCAGGGTAGGAAGGATCTTGGTGCTACGTGGGTCCCCTTTAGTCTCTCAGGGTGGAACACGGTTTACAAGTCCACAAGGCCACAGAGCTGGAGGGACTGTTCCTCATCGTGTCTCTCTGGGGAAGGGTCCCTGGGCAAACATGGGTAAGTGGGGCTGAGGGCTGGGCCTCTCAACTCCCTGAGCTCTGAACAAGCCATCCTGGAGGCAACTGTGTGGTTGACGACAGAGTAGATGAGCCACTGCTGAGGCTGGTGCGCAGCAAGGTGTTGCGGTGACTTTGGCTTTATACTCCTGCAGATACCTGTTGGCCTGGTGGGGACAGTTCTGGGTCCCTCACTTCAAGCTAGGTGATGGGAGGGGGTAAAAGGCAGTGACTGGGAGGCCCTACAGGTGTGAGGGCCAGAGAAAGCATCAGGAAGGACAAAGGCCTGCTTGGGAGCAGTGGGAAGAAGGGAGAAGAAAGCCCCTTTGTCCCCAAGCAATCTGGGGAGGAATCTCCAGCCCCTCCCTGTCCCCACCATAGGTACGACCAGGCTGTGGGGAGAGACCAGGGGCAGAGACTGAGCCCAGCAGCCCAGCAGGTTGGAAGAGAACAAAAACAGGCAGGAAATGGTTCCTGGACACCCCCATAAATCACCCCAAGGGGAGGTGTCTCCTGAGAGGCAGATCTACGGCAGTTCAGGGCGGGGAGGGGGGCTTTCCTCCTGGTTCAGGACCTCTGGCGAGGTCAGGCCTGGATCTGATTAGACAGGCTCCAGGGGACGCGGGGGGCAGTGAAGGGTCAAGGCAGAGCGCTGGGAAGGAAGCTCCGGCCTCCCACCCTTTGGCTACAGCCAGACTCCTTTCCGGCGTGTGACGGTAAAAAGATCTGTGGGCATGTGTGGATGGAGAGTTCAGAACAACCTTGCAAGAGTCCAGTCCCCTCCTCGTCTCCGTCCTGCCAAGGACAAGGGACACACAGCCTCCTGGACGCCCAGCTCCTCCTCAGGCAACACAGACGATCAAAACGTTCTTGCTGACACCAGACACATGCCTGAACCCCGTATACTTCTACCCCTGCCCCCAACTTTTCCCTGCGGAACCACATTTCCCAATACAGTGGCCAGCTAGTAAGCACTTGAAATGTGGCCAGTGCAAAGCAAGATGTAAGTACAGAACATACGCTGGATTTGGAAGACATGGTATATTAAAAAAAATACTAATTTTGGGGACATGCAAATCAAAACTATAATGAGATACCACCTCACAGCGATTAAGATATGTACTATAAAAGATACAGAAAATACGTGCTGACAAGGATGTGGCGAATATGCAACCCCTGTGCGCTATTGGTGGGAATATCAAATGGTGTAGCTGCTCCGGAAGACAGCACAACGTTTCCTCAAAAAATTAAAAATAGAATTACCATACGATCCAGCAATTTCATTTATGGGTATATACCCCAAAGAACTGAAGGCAGGGTCTCAGGTATTTGACAATGTTCACAGTAGCATTCTTCAAGACAGCTAAAAGACGGAAGCAACCGTGTCTACTGAGAGGTGAATGGTTGAACAAAATATGGTACATTCATACGACAGAACATTATTATGGCTTAAGAAGGAGGAAATTCTGACGCATGCCACAACGTGGATGAAACCTGAGGAGGACACTACACTGAGATAAGCCAGTCGCAAAATGACATACTATACAATTCCGCTTACATGAGGTACCTAGAGTGACCAAATTTACAGAGACGGAAAGTGAAATGGTGGTTTCCAGGCACTGAGAAGAGGGGGAAGTGGGAATTATTATTATTATTATTTAATGGGAAATATTATTGTTTAACAGGAATAGGGTCTCAGTTTTGCATGATAAAAAGAGTTCGGAAGATGGATGATGGTGATGGTTGAACAATAATGTGAATATAGTTCATACCACTGAAATGTACACTTAAAATGGCTAAGACGGGCTGGGCGCAGTAGCTCTAGAATGGCCTGTAATCCCAGCCCTCGGGGAGGCTGAGGTAGGAGGATCACTTGAGGTCAAGAGTTTGAGATGAGCCTGAACAAGAGTGAGATCCCATTCTACTAAAATAGAAAAATAAGCCGGGTGTGGTGGCGCATGCCTGTAGTCCCAGCTACTGGGGAGGCTGAGGCAGGAGGATCGCTTGAGCCCAGGAGTTTGAGGTTGCCGAGAGCAAGGCTGAAGCCATGGCACTCTAGCTTAGGCAACAGAGTGAGACTCTGTCTCAAATAAAAAACAAAAAAAGAAAAAAGAAAGAAAAACAAATTTAAGTAGACTTTTAACGTATTTGTTGCAGAAAAATATGATGAATACAAGACTTTCAGTGTAAAATAAATTAAATTAGGATAAATTTCTGTAGTGGAAGTGAATAAAATATGAATTTAAGGAGAAAGGCCAGGTGTGGTGGCTCACACCTGTAACCCCAGCACTTTGGGAGGCTGAGGCAGGAGGATTGCTTGAGCCTAAGAGTTTGAGCTATGACCATGCCACTGAACTCCAGCCTGGGAGACAGAGTGAGACCCTGTCTCAAAAAAAAAAAAAAAAAAAAAGAAAGAGAGAGAGAGAAATATAAACAGTTTTATTTTAAAATGTCAATATTTATAAGATGCCAGAATGTTTACACACTGCAGTTATTTAAATTCACAAAGAAAAAATTTAGATGTCAAATAAAAATACCCAAAAGATTACATAGTTTTCCAAAATGTGTTTTTTTCATTCATTTATTGTGATGATAGTATGATTTTCATTCTGGCTTTTTGTTTTGTTTTGTTTTCTGTTATTTAGAGACAGAGACTTGCTCTGTTGACTAGGCTGGAGTGCAGTGGTGTGATCACACCTCACTGTAACCTCAGACTCCTGGGCTCAAGCAATCCTCCTGCCTCAGCCTCCTGAGTAGTTGGAACTACAGGTGCACACCACCATGCCCAGCTAATATTTTAACCAAAATGTTTTTAAGATGTATACAAGCAAAAAAATTTGAAGGCTGATAGACCAGACCTAGTACTGCTCTTATAGCCAAGCAAGAGGGGACCCTGCCTAGAGCCCCCATTTTAGAAGGCTCTACATATTATAACATAAAAAGAATAAATTTGGAAGGAACATATGGGTATCTCTGTTACTGAGGATCTGGTGCTCTATTCTGGCACAGTGTATGAGTTATCTATTGCTGTGTAAGAAATACCCGCAAGCCAACCTGGTGGCCAAAACAACACACGTTATTATCTCACGGTTTCTGTGGGTCAGAAATATGGAAGAAGCTTGGTTGGATCCTCTGTTTCAGAGGCTCTTACAAAGCTGTAGTCAAGGTGTTGCCAGTGATCTCATCTGAAAGCTCAACTAGGGAAGGCTCTGCTTCTAAGCTTACTCACATAGTTGTTGGCAGGATTCATCTCCTAAAGGGTTGTTGCAATGAGGGTCTCAGTTCCTTGTTGGTTGGTGTCCAGAGGCCACATCCAGTTTCTTGCCATGTGGGCCTCCCCAACATGGCAGCTTGCATCACCAAAGCCAGTAATAGAGAGAGTGCCAGCAAAATGAAAGTCATGTCTTTCATAACTTAATCTCAGGAGTGACATCCCATCATTTTTGCCATATTCTATTAGTTAGAAGCAAGTCACTAGGTCTAGTTCACACTGAGCAGGAAGGGGTTCCACAAGGGCATGAGTATCAGGAGGTAGGGATTGCTGGAATCTATTCTAAAAGGCTGTCTACTATATGCAGCACAAGTTTAAACATCTGTTATTACAACTAACATTATTCAGGTCCCAGGGAAATGTGTCTCCATATCCCTTGTCCTGTCATTGAAATCAAAAGCAATGGTGACCAAAATGCTGTGAAGATTTACGGGTTCTGGCCAGGAGTGGTGGTCCACACCTGTAGTCCTAGCTACTTGGGAGGCTGAGGTAGGAGGATCACTTGAGGCCAGGAGATTGAGGCCAGCCTGGACAACATGGCAAGACCCCATCTAAAAAAAAAAAGATTTATGTGTTGTCCTAGAGAGGGAACCTTGTTTAGTGTACAGGGAGACTTTGAGCAGTGAAAGTGTTTAAGGAAGAGAGAAGACAAATTAATTAACTTGGCAAATCTTTCCTCTCAGTATGATTGCAGTATTTTCTTACATCATGATGTATCATTTCTCAGTAGGGCTACAGTTGTACATGGTGGCTGAGGAACATTTTTCTGTACTAAACAATTCATATTATTCTTTTTTTTAAAATAGGCATATGGAGGGGCAGGGCTGGAAGGAGGAGGAAAGGCCCACATTACTCTTAAATTTGTATATATGTATATGCAGGCACAAGTATGACATGTGAAGTCATACTGGCAGCTAGACAGGCATTGAATTCTTGAATTACATATAGCTGTTTAAAAAAAAAATATTTTTAGGCACAGGGGTCTCACTATGTTGCCCAGGCTGGCCTTGAACTCCTGGGTTCAACCAATCCCCTTGCCTCAGCTGAGTAACTGGGACTACAGATATATATATTATATACAGTTTTATTTTATTTTATTTTTTTTTTTGAGACAGAGTCTCACTCTCTTGCCTGGGGCGAGTGCCGTGGCATCAGCCTAGCTCACAGCAACCTCAAACTCCTGGGCTCCAGCAATCCTACTGTCTCAGCCTCCCAAGTAGCTG
>CAUYSK010074730.1:0-45740 GCA_963575035.1 Avahi laniger | reverse complement strand
ATATCTCCTCCAGCCCTGGGACTCTGGCTTAAATTTTTTTCTCACTAGACTCTGTCATATGTGAATCATAAGAGATTAATCTTTATGTGAATTCACGAAGCATATTGTTGTATTTTGGGAAACTTTTTTTTTTTTTTTTTTTGAGACAGAATCTCATTTTGTTGCCCGGGCTAGAGTGAGTGCCGTGGCGTCATTCTAGCTCACAGCAACCTCAGACTCCTGGGCTCAAGCGATCCTACTGCCTCAGCCTCCCAAGTAGCTGAGACTACAGGCATGCACCACCATGCCCGGCTAACTTTTTCTATATATTTTTAGCTGTCCAATTAATTTCTTTCTATTTTTGGCAGAGACGGGGTCTCGCTCTTGCTCAGGCTGGTCTCGAACTCCTGAGCTCAGACAATCCGCCCGCCTCGGCCTCCCAGAGTACTAGGATTACAGGCGTGAGCCACCGCGCCCGGCCCAGTCTGCTTCATTTTCACTGCAATATAGCATTCCAATGTAAGACTAGAACACAATTTCATTATCCATTCTTCTAAAGACAGGCATTTAGGTGGTTTCCAATTTTTAATATTGCAAATTTGGTGCAGCAAACATCCTGATACTCTCTCCTCGTTCAATTGTGTAAGAGTTTTTCTATTATAAATTTCAGGGGAGAAAATGGAAAGGGGCTGGCTCTTACCTCTGCTAAATCTTTTCCTCTTCTAAATCTCTGTTGGGGTGAATGAGAAATTGGGAAATCAGCTCAGCTCTCTGGGTGTCAGCTTCCTCACAAATAAGATAAGGCCAGCTGGCCAGCCAATCTTCTAATGGGTTTGTGCTTCTTCAACTTTGTTACGTATTTCCAGCTTGCTCTCTCACTAAGCTGATCCTAAGGGGCGGGGAACCTGCAGCCTTCTGATTTCAAGACTGTTCTTTTTTAAGCACAAAGGAGACAAGAAAAGCTTCTTCTTTCTCTGCTGCACCCTTTTTAATAGAAGTATTTGTCCTATAAAATTTAGATTCGGTCAAAGGCTGCACTTAAGGACCTAGAAGGCCACAGGTTCCCCACCCCTCTCACCAGTAGCAGGGGGAAAAAAGAAAGATATGGCTACTTTCTCATGACATATCTGGCTAGTTTATTTCTAGAGGTTTTAGTCATTGTTATTTTCATTAGCTTTTATTTACTCTGAAAATAACTGCATTCAAATAACATATATTTAAATTCTATAGACCAGACCATAGCTAGCTTGTTTAATTTATATTTTCCAAAAAAATTTAATAGATTCACCAAAACAGGAGATTAACATTTATCACTGAAACAGTCATTATCAGGCAAAGTCAAGTTAAATAGATAACACTTCTATCTACAGCTATTCACTATGGAAAAGTTTTAACTGGTTCCACCAGGTACACAAGTAATTAAATGACATTAATCTTACAAATTGCCTTGTGTGAATCTAGGTTACCATTTAAATGGACGTGATCTCTCTCAACCTTCTTTTTTTTCTTTTGTGGCATTTAATTTATAGACTACAATCTTAACCGGGAGTTAAGACCACAAGTTTCATCTCTGGACAAGGACCTTGAGCAAGCTGGTTGATGGTTTTGCCCTTCCTTTTGCTCTATGGTAGGAATCTTTTTCCCCTACCCAAGAAACAATGACCAGCTTACTCTTGCTGAGCACTCAGTATGGATCAGGCATTAAGCTAATGGTTTCACATAGTTTATCCATACCAGAGCCCTATTTGGTGAGCATTCTTAAGCCCACTTCACAGATTGCAAAACTAAAACTTAGAATGTAAAATTACTTGTCCAAGATAAAACACCTAGTATGTTGCCAAAGGAGGACTTGAACCAAGTCTCCCTGATCCCAAAACTACTATGGTCTGAAGGGTTGTGTCCCCCCAAAATTTCTATGTTGAAACCTAATTACCAATGTGATGGTATTAGGAAGTGGGGCCTTTGGGAAGTGATAAGGTCGTGAGGGCAGAGCCATCATGAATAAGATTAATGCCCATGTAAAAGAAGCTTCTGAGAGCTGCCTTTGCCCCTTCCACCATGTGAGGACACAGTGAGAATGCTCTGTCTATGAACCAGAAAACAGGCCCTCACCAGACACAGAATCTGCCAGCACCTTGATCTTGAACTTCCTAGCCTCCAGAACTGTGAGGTATAAACTTCTGTTGTTCCTAAGCCACCCAGTCTATGATATTTTATCATAGCAGCCCAAACAGATGAAGATGAAAGCCAGTGCTCCAAACCCAGTAGACATCTCCCAGCTGCACATTAGAACCTGGTGAGTTGGTCCCACCCCCCACCCCCAGAGATTCTGAGAGTGAAGCCTGGGCAAAATTATGTTTTAAAAGCTCCCCAGGTAATACTAATGTTTAGCTAGGGTGAGACCCATGCAAGTAGCTGAGAAGGCTGATGGCTGAAAGGGATGAAGAAGTATATAAAAATAGAGCAATCAAAAGCACCAGGAGTAGTGGTCTCCAAAATGTAAGAAAGTGTGATCTTTTCAAATTAGTTTAAATGTGAAGAAAATGTGCTAATTCATGAAAGTGATGCTTAAGACAGAGAAGGTAACTGAGATGCCTGGGGTTTGGCAGTTTCCATATATTTATTCAGATCAGCCTTCGACTGCAGTGTCAGACAGTGTCTGTTGGAGAAAACGTACAGGGGAAGCCCCTAAAACAGCAAGTAATTCCTCAATAGTAACTGTGAGATTTAGTAGTTTTTAGTGAACTATGATGATAAGACTCTACTACTGCAGTTGTTTCGCTCGGCTAACTGAAGCCTGTGGCGAATTCTTTCTGGGTTCCCCCCCTCACCCCGTGCTTAAGGGCACTAGTCTCTGATCTTACAGGAAAGTGAGGCTAAACCGTGCCCTGACTGCAGCTCTCCGTTCCAAGCATGGAGAGGTTTTATTTAACATCTGCCTGAATAGAAATATCTCAGGAGGTTAACAGGCTGTGTTCTGGTGTTGTTACACCAGGCTGTGTTCTGGTGTTGTTACACCTTGCTGGAGAAGACAGCCGTTTCAACATGAATGCATTTCTCCATCTCAGAAGTTGATCTGAGGCCTAGAGGGTGAGTTGGACTTGATGGGGCAGAGAGTAGGTGCTAGGAAGAGAGAACAACATGTGCAAAGGCACAGACTTGAAAGAATGAGAATGGACCACAGTTCCAAGTACAAAGACCAACCATCCCAGCTTGCCTGGGACTTTTCTCAATTTTAAAGCTAAAAGTTCCACATCCTGGGGAACCCCTTTGTTCTGAGAAAATAGGGATAGTTGGTCACCCTAGTTCCAAAGAACCATGCAGAATAGGGAAGGAGTGGCGTGTAGGGTATCACTAAAACCTGAAGCCTGGTCTTCTCACCTGCCCCGTGCAGCCTTTTCTGAGAGCCAGTAAATTCCCTCTGTGTGGGCCTGTTAGAGCCTCTCTCCAGTATCTGGGGTCTGATAATCTTCCTCTCTATGTATTCCCTCTCTTTTCTAAAGCATATTCTATAGTAGCTTCCTAAAACTCATAAAGATTCTTATAAACTCAAAGTAAAAGGGTGGAAAAAAATATTCCATACAGACAGAAACCAAAAGTGAGCAGGAATAGCTATTCTTATATCAGATAAAGTAGACTTTAAATCAACAACAGTGAAAGAGACAAAGGAGGTCATTATATAATGAGATCAATCCAACAAGAAGATATATCAATAATAAATATATATGCACTAATGCTGGAGCTCCCAGATTTATAAAGCAAATACTACTAGACTTCAGAAAAGAGATACATAACAAAATAATAATAGTGGGGAACTTTACATTTTATCAAAAAGACATCTGTACTCAAATGTTTATTGCAGCATAATTTCACAATTGCAAAGATGTGGAATCAACCCAAGTGCGCATCAGTTCACGAGCAGATTAACAAAATGTGGTATATAAATACACACACACACACACACACACACACTATGGACTACTACTCAGCCATGAAGAAGGATGAATTAAATCCTTTTGCAACAATTTGAATGGAACTGGAGACCATTATCCTAAATAAAGTATCTAAAGAATGGAAATATAAATACCACATGTACTGACTATTAAATTGGAACTAACCAGTGAGCACACTTGTGCAGAGAGGGAAGTGAAACTCAGTGGAAATCAAGCAGGTGGGGGGGATGGGAAAAAACCTACCTGACAAGTACATTGAACACTAACTGGGTGATGGGCATACTTATAACCTGACTCAAGCATAACAAAAGTGATCCATGTAACCAAAAACATTTGTACCCCTGTAATATTTTGAGATTAAAAAAAAATAGTGGGGGACTTCACTGGCAGCACTAAACAGGCCACTGAAGCATAAAGTCAACAAAAAAGCACTGGATTTAAACTAAATTCTAGGACAAATAGACCTAACACATTTGCAGAACATTCTACCAAAAACTGCAGAATATACATTTTTCTCGTAAGTACATGGAACACTATCCAAGGTAGACAACATAGTAGGCCACAAAACAAGTCTCAATTTTAAAAAATTAAAATCATACCAAATATTTTATAAGACCACAATGGAATAAAACTAGAAATCAATTCCAAGAGGAAATATCAAAACTGTAAAAATACATGGAAACTAAACAACCTGCTCCTGAATGATCTCTGGGTCAATGATGAAATCAAGATGGAAATTTTAAAACTTTTTTTGAAATGAATGATAACAGTGACATAAGTCATCAAAACCTCTGGGATACAGTAAAAGCGGTGCTTAGAGGGAAGTTTGTAAGGCTAAATGCCTATATCAAAAAGACAGAAAGATCACAAATTAACAACCAAATGTCACACCTCAAGAAACTAGAAAAACAAAAATAAACCAAACCTCAAACAAGCAAAAGAAAAGAAATAACAAAGATAAGAGAGAGCAGAGTTAAACAAAATTGAAACCAAAAAGCAATACAAAAGATCAATTAAATGAAAGTTAGTTCTTTGAAAAGATAAGAAACTTGATAGATCATAAGCTAGGTTTACCAAAAAAAGAACAGAGCAGACTCAAATAAGCTCCGTCAGAAATGAAAAAAAGGAGACATTGCGACTGATGGAAAGGAAATACAAAAGATCATCTGAGACTACTATGAACACCTCTATGCACACAAACTAGAAAATCTAGAGGAAGTAGATGAATGCCTGAAAATATACAACCCTCTAAGCTTGCATCAGGAAGAAATAGAAATCCTGAATAGAATAATAATGAGATTAAATCAGTAATTTTAAAAAAATCTCCAAACAACAACAAAAAAAGCCCAGGACCAGGCAGATTCACAGGTGAATTCTACCAGCATTTCAAAGAACTGATAACCAATCCTGCTGAAACTGTCCCAAAAGATCAAGAAGGAGGGAATCCTCCCTATCTCATTCTACAAACCCAGTATCACCCTAATACCAAAGCCAGGAGAGGACACAACAAAAAAAGAAAACTACAGACCAATATCTCTAATAAATATAGAGGCAAAAATCCTCAACAAAATACTAGCAGACCAAATTCACCAGCACATCAAAAGGATGATCAGTCATTACAATCAAGTGGGTTTCATACCAGAGCTGTGAGGATGGTTTGACATCTACAAGTCAATAAATGTGATTCACTACATAAACAGAAGTAAAAACAAAAACCATATGATCATTTTAATGGATGCAGAAAAAAACATTCGATAAAATCCAGTATCCTTTCATGATAAAAACCCCACCAACTAGGCATAGAAGGAATATACCTCAAATTAATAAAAGCCATATGTGACAAACCCACAGCCAACATCATAGTGAATATTGTAAAGGTGAAAGCATTCCCCCTGAGAACTAGAACAGGAAAAGGATGCCCACTTTCACCACTTCTATTCAACATAGTATCGGAGGTTCTAGCCAGATCAGAGAAGGGAAAGAAATAAAGGGCATCGAAATTAGAAAAGAGGTGTCAAACTATCTCTGTTTGCTAATGATATGATCTTATACTTAGAGAACCCTAAGGACTCATCCAAATGACTCCTAGATTTTATAAATGAATTCAATAAAATCTCAGGTTACAAAATCAATGCATGAAAATCAGTAGCACTACTACACACCAATGATGACCAAGCTGAGAATCAAATCAAGAATTCAACCTCATTTACAATTGCTGCAAAAAAATTAAAATACCTAGGAATATACTTAACCAAGGAAATGAAAGATCTCTAAAGGAGAACTCCAAAACACTGATGACAGAAATCATAGAAGACACAAGCAAAAGGAAAAACATCCCATGCTTATGGATTGGAAGAAACAATATTGTGAAAATGACAATACTACCCAAAGCAATCTATGAATTCAATGCAATTCCTATTAAAATACTAATGTCATTTTTCACAGAATTAGGAAAAACAATCCTAAAATTCATATGGACCCAAAAAAGAGCTCGAATAGCCAAAGCAATCCTAAGCAAAAAGAACAAATTCGGAGCCATCACATTACCTGACTTCAAATTATACTACAAGACTGTAACAACCGAAACAGCTTGGTACTGGTATAAAAGTAGACAAATAGATCAAAGAAACAAAATAGAGAACCCAGAAATAAAGCCAAATGCCTATAAACAACTGATCTTCAACAAAGCAGACAAAAACATACACTGGGGAAAGAACATCGTAATCAATAAATAGTGCTGGGAAAATTGAATAGCCACATACAAAAGAATGAAATTGGATGCCTGTCTCTCACCATATACAAAAATTAACTCAAGATGAATCAAAGACTTAAATGTAAGACCTGAAACAATAAAAATTCTAAAAAAAAAAAAAAAGTAGGAAAAACTCTTCTAGACATTGGCCTAGGCAAACAATTCATGACTAAGATCCCAAAAGCAAATGCAACAAAAACAAAAATAAATACATGGGACTTAATTAAACTAAAAAGCTTCTGCACAGCAAAATAAATAATCAAAAGAGTAAATAGACAACCTACAGAATGGGAAAAAATATTCACAAACTATAAATCCAAGAAAGAACTAATATCCAGAATCTACAAGGAACTCAAATCATTAAGAGAAAAAAATATAAATCCCATTAAAATGTGGGCAAACAACATGAACAGACATTTTTCAAAAGGAGATATACAAATAGCCAGCAAACATATGAAAAAATGTTCAGTACCACTAAACGTCAGGGAGATGCAACTTAAGACCACAATGAGATATCACCTTACTTCAGTCAGAATGGCCATTATGAAAAAGTCGAAAACAATAGATGTTGGTGTGGATGCTGTGAAAAGGGTATGCTTATACACTGTTGGTCAGAATGTAAATTAGCACAACTTTTATGGATAACAGTATGGAGATTTCTCAAAGAACTAAAAGTAGATCTACCATTTGATCCAGTGATCCCACTACTGGGTATCTACCCAAAGGAAAAGAAATCATTATATCAAAATGATACCTGCAATTGTTTGTTTATTGCAGCACAGTTCACAATTGCAAAGGTATGTATCAACCTAAGTGCCCATCAACCAAGGAGTGAATAAAAAAAATGTGGTTCATGTATACCATGGAATACTTACTCAGCCATAAAAAAAGATAAAATAATGTCTTTTGCAGCAACTTGGACAGAACTGGAGGCCATTATCCTAAGTGAAGTAACGCAGGCACGGAAAACCCAATACCGCATGTTCTCACCTATAAGTGGGAGCTAAGCTAGGGACATGCAGGGGCACACAGGGTGGTACAGTGGACATTGGAGCCTCAGAAGGGGGGAATGAGAGGGGTGTAAGGGAAGTAAAACTACCTATCAGGGGCAATGTACATTATTTGGGTGACAGGTATACTAAAAACCCAGACATCACCATTATACAATTTATTCATGCAACCAAAACTACTACTACCTCTAGTTCCATAGAAAAATAAAATAATAAATAACGTCTTAGCAACATAATTTGAAGAATGGAAAGTTTTCTTTATAGACAAGCAGTAGTGTTTAAAAAAGCATTGCTGACTTTCTGCTTTCTAAAAATATTTCCTATTTTTCCACAAGCTCTTATCCTGTTCAGAAGTCATAGACAAGAGAATAAATGGTCTATATTATCCACATCATAAACTTTTAGCAGTAGAGCTTCCAAACAAGAAGGTGATCAAGCCAAAGATTTCATTCACCACCTTGATCTAAGTTAAGTGGGCCTGGGTGCTTGACAAATATTTGTTAGATGGATGAATAAATGAATAGATGATTTATATGTGAGTTCTGAATTTTCCATTTAAAAATTTTTTACTTGAGCAATACATTTTCATTTTATAAAAATTATATAATGTAGATATTTAAAAGGAAAAGCATCTATAACCATGTACCCAAATTTAATCTATTTAACATGTTAACATTTAATTTTTATTATAAACTATATATTTAGATATTTTCGTAAAAATGAGATCACAGTATACCTACCTTTTAATTACCTGTCTATTCACTTAATATATTTTGAATCTCTGTCAATATTAATAAATATGCTTCCTATCATTTTTGAATAGCCACGTAAAAGTAGAAAAAACACAAGAATTCGGGTATTTTGTAGATTTCCTAAGCCTCAATTTGAGAGTCATATTCAATAAATATAGTGATGTTATTCTCCGTATGTTAAAATAATAAAACTGAGTTTGTTGAAATATTACTGAGATAGGCCAAGAAGATAATTATTACTGATAACTTGAACCTACTTTAGTGGAGAAAAGTAATTTGTCTCAATTCTGCATAAACTTGAAGCTCTGCAATGCTTAAAGTTATCTTGAAATTTATTCTCTTCAATAGTTTAATTGTGCCCCTTCTGGCTTATTTGCAATTTAGTACAAGATCTTTTTACGGTGTGCAAAGAATCTGCATTCTAATGGGACTGTCATAAACACAGATTGGTTGGGTATGACAAATAAGTTATGGAAGTTATAGCAGCTGGAAGGGGGACCTTCTTCCCTCCTGATATTTGAGGGAGCCAATAACGAGCACCCCCTCCTGCCTGGCTGACTTCTGATGATTGAGAAGTCCCTAGAACACTTCCTTCTTCTCTGGAGAGGAGGGAGTGGGAGACGGGGCTCAGCACAGTTAGTCTGATAATGGTTTGGTTCACATTGATTGATGCTTTACGATTTTTGTATGTCATCTCATTGGGTTCAGGAAGATGTCAGTGTGTCAATTCAACAAGCACATATTGAACATTTACTAAATGTCGGGCACTGTGCCAGATTCTGGGGCTACAAAACTTTAGGTTCACTTAGTCCTTGCTTTCAAAGCTCCTAGTCTCCTGCAAAGTCAAGCAGTTACAAAAGCGTGTCCTCACTATGTGTTTTAGTTAAGATTCTTCAGGTTGCAAGTCACAAAAACCTGTTTAAGCTAGCTTCAGCAAAAAGGTAAATTTGTTATAAAGCTCTGGGGACCTCTCACAAATCCAGGAAGGAATGCACCTGAGCCCTAGGCACGAGGTGGACCTAGGTGCTGAAAGCCATTGAGAATTTCCATTCATTGTGTGTTCCCTTCTATGCATTATGCCATTTTTCTCCCTTTACAGGCCTGTTTCTTCTGCTAGTCACATTCACGTGGTGGTAAAAGTATCTACCAACCAGTCCAGTCAGCAGAAGAGCCAATCTCTTTCATTCTAAATTCCTAAGGAAGGATGTTAATTGTCCAGACTTGGTTCAAGTACACTCCTGATCCAATCACCTGTGGCCAGGGTCACGTTATCGAGGCAGGATGGGTGCTGAGCAGAGCCCAGAAAGTGTCCACTATGCTGAGAATCACAGAAGTGCCATGAGTCAATGAGGAGGGAACCTCTTACTCTGCCACTTCTATGTTCAAGGTATTGTGAAAGATGAAAAGACGAATAAAACACACAACTCTGATATAGGACAGAGTATGATGTGATATGCATCATCTCAGAGATACAACATGCTCTGTGAGCACACTGGGGGCCTGGGGATAATTCCAGTGGGAGAAAGGAGAGTGACTCTTGAGTTCAGACTTAAAATGAGTTTTATATTAATAGTAAGAGGAGCTGGGTCGGTAGCTAGGCAGGTCATTCTAAGTAAACTAATAAGCCCAGTAAATGACAGCACGTATTGAGGAACAGCCAGAAGAACGTATGTGAGCAGACAATGACACACATGACCCTGGAGGATGGGCTGGCTGGGCCAGAAAGGGCATTGCAAGCTGCGGTGGTGTGAAGCCCCCGGCAGCCTTGAAGTAGAGAGATCCCCTTAGATCTGCATTTTAGAAATAGCAGGCGGATTAGACCTTGCTTTTGGAAAGCCGCCGGTAGGAGGCGTATTCCCTTCTATGTTTTCTCCTTTAATGGATACTGTCTCAGGTTAGGTATCTTCTGGGTTTTTTTTTTTAAGATGACTTTCACTGGGTCAGCTGTTATGGCCCAGCCTGGTGTCCCATCTGCCCAGGTTCTCTCTCCTACCTTGCTCAGAAATTTTTCAGGTGTCTCACAGGATATCCACTGTTCGGCTGCAGTGGCAGCATCTGCAAAGTGCAGCCAGGCTCAGGTGGAACCTCCACCTCCAGATGTCCGGGGGAAGGAACAATTTGAGCATTTAGTCTAGCAAGTAAATCTTGACCCAGGAGGGGAACGGGACATTTAGGCATATACTAAAAATACTGTGTTTTAGGTTTATGTCTCTACAATGACAATCTAAAGGTTTCAGGAAGGCGCAAGGTACAGCTTCCCCTGACACTCCTGTGACCACCATAGTCTCCTCTGAGTCAGGGGATAAGTGGGCATCAGCTACAGAATATGTGCCTCCCCCACCCAGTATCAGTAAGAAAGTCTATCGGCTTGTTACCCGCTGTCATTCATACCTGGGGCTCCCAGGGGAATTTGGTGACAGATTGTTCCAGGTCACTTGGAGCCCCTGGACTTTTTTATTCTTCATCTATATCTCTCCCCTCCACTTCTACCATCTGAGTTGAGAGGTCTTATCTTTCTTTGTCACGTTCTTCAGTTTGGGGCAAT
Organism: Avahi laniger; assembly: GCA_963575035.1. Classification (NCBI taxonomy): domain Eukaryota; kingdom Metazoa; phylum Chordata; class Mammalia; order Primates; family Indriidae; genus Avahi; species Avahi laniger. Next base: position 34,749 of record CAUYSK010074730.1, on the reverse strand, counting down.
TTTTTTTTTTTTAGTATCCCTCTTCTTTGCAACATGCCCGTTGATCCTTTTTCAAAGGGGGGACCCTTTGCTTATCTTTTTTGATCCTCCCTTTCTCACTTTCCCCTGGGTTTGGTGGTTAAGCAAGCGCAGTTGCCAGCAAGACAGCCTGTTGCTTTATCTTCCTTTGTTCCCCTGCATCCTCTCTGTGGTTGTAAACCTTGAAAGCAAGCTCCATCAAATGTGAAATTGGCAGCCCAAGGACCCTGTCTACATTCTACATTTTCTCCTGATATCTGGGGCACTGTGGCTGATAAAGGTCATATTTACCGATCTCTGATTCCTGGGGGCCTCAAGATTGACATCAGTGTATTTTTATATGCCTGATACAACCGTTCTAAAAACTGAGAGGGGTCCTTTTGCAGTTGTTGTTGAACCTCCTAAGCTTTATCGAGGCTTTTCAATTGTAGGACTCTTTTTTTTAAACCCTCCAGAATACAATTTTATAATGCTCACACCAGGGCAACCCTCCATTGTTGACATCCTAGTTCGGCGCAAACATAGGGACGGCGTCAGTAGATTCAGAGTGGTTATTTCTATCCTCAAGGTGAACCAGATGGGCTTTCTCACTTGCCTTTTCAGTAACCATTCAGCATTCCTCGGCCATGAGTAAAACATTCATTAATGCTTAGATATTGGCCCAGGCAGGATGACGTGTTAAAAAGGTGGAAGAAAATAACTTGGCCATGTGTTTAGGGTCATCCTGATAAGAGGGGTTATTATTTTTCCAATTAAACAAGTCCAAGGTGGGAAATGGGGAGTGTACCCACATCATACCCACTGGCTGTACATTGGCATTTAGCCCTCCAATTAGAAATTGGCCAAGTGGAAACTGTCCTGCTCAAAGAGCCCCAGCCTCCTGGCCAAATTGGATACCGTGTTGAGTACAGGATGGTGAGAGCATATCCTGACCTCCTTGACTTTTACCCATGGGAAGGGGCCTTGTCCCACTTCTGTACCCTGACCCCTGCACAGAGGTGGGTCCAGCAGGGGTCTGCCTGGCAAGGAGGCAGGGGTTCAGGTGCCTCAGCAGGTGTTGGCTAAGAGGGACGCTGGCAGCATGGCAGAAATATTCAAAGCACTGATCAAAACCTCATTCTCCTTCTCTAATCCCTTAGACTCTAATACTTTTGGCATGAGTTTTTCAGCCCTTTGCACCATCATATTGTACCTTCTCTGTACAGACTCATTTTGGTGCAATAACATAAAAGCCTATACATCGTGAATTTTATCTCATTTTCTTTTCCTATTACAAAACAAACTTAATTGCATAACAGTACCATAGTTTAAAGATCCATGTATAGGCCATTTTTCTCCTGAATCTAGGGAGTATTGTGCCCAGACCATATTACAAAAGAAAATCATCTTTTTACATTTTATTTGTTTATAACTGGAAGCAGCCGATGGAGAATGCATCCCAATGGGCTGCATTCGGGGATTGAATTTGAGTTTCCCAGAGCTGACACACTCACATACAAAATGAACATAAATGTTCACACAAAGAACAAAATTCAGTTTCTGCAGAACAGAACAAAAGGATAAAGTCTAATAATTCCCTCGACTCTCCCAAATGAAGGTCCCTCTTTTCAATATCCAACAAAATGCAAAAGGAGAGCTAGAGAATCATGATCTCAAGCGTCGTGGTGACTCACCAGGCAAATGCAAAACCTAAAGCAGACCCAGGTCCAGTATGTTTCTCCACTCCCAGCAAATTTGCACCAAAGGCAACTGACACCAGCAGGAAGGGAAGCAACAAAGGGTGTCCCCCCAGGCAAGATGTCCGAGCAGCTGCAGGGACCCCCCATACACTCTGATCCCAGCCATGGGTGCAGTGTTCTGTGTAGTTGCCAGAATTGTTGCTGAATCCTAAATTTAGGCTCATGTACCAGATGCACACCTAAAGCCAAACACTGTGGTACTATTACCAAAAGCTTGGTACTTGTTCTCCAGACGTTCTCAGAAGAATGAGAACAAGTGGTTTGAGGAGGAAGGAAAGAGAAGTTTTATTACTTTACCAGCAAAAGAGGAGGATGGAGACTGCTATCTGAAATACCATTGTCCTAATAATAAGCACAAATACAGAGCTTTTAAAGGATGATTTTTCAGCTTCAGGCAATTACTGTTCAACTATAGTTGATGATTCCAATGGTCCCATCTGCTAAAGCCAATCCCCTGACCTCCACCCAGGACCTCCCTTTATCAGGTCTGGGCTGAGCCCTGTCCTTTAGCACAATTAACAAAAGACTTACCCTGCCCCTCCCAACCACTGGCCTGAGGCAGGGATGCAGGTTTTAGCTCCCAAAAAGGAGTGGAGGATGTTTTAAAGAGACAGAAAATATTTTTGCCATTTTTTTTTTCAGGCCATTCCCTCTGTTATAACACCAGTGCTTGGAGACAGAAAAAGGTTTGTTAGATTTGGCCAAAGTGAGAAGACAGGAGAACAAGATCTCTCAGATCTGTCTTAACAAAAGGATGAAATGGGGAGCTTTTATGTAGCTAGGGAGTAAGGGAAAAGATTTTAGGGAAGTAAGGATAAAGTCTTTGTTTTTTTGGCCTTAGTTAACATCTTGAGTAATTAGATTTCTGAGTGTCAGCAACTAACTTTTTTAAAGACATTTATTCTTTTTGCAAAACCAACTCATAAATTTTTTTGTGACCGTGGAGTTCTCTCTTCTTGTTGGCTAACACAGCGGTCCCCAACCTTTTTGGCACCAGGGACCATTTTCATGGAAGATAATTTTTCCATGGACGGGGGGAGGGGGATGGTTTCAGGATGATTCAAGCGCATTACATTTATTGTGCACTTTATTTCTATTATTATTACATTGTAATATATAGTGAAATAATTATGCAACTCAGCATAGGTTGGGGACCCTGGGCTAAAAAAAAAGCACACCAGCAGTTAATGATTATTTTGTGCACGAAACAAGCAGTTAACATGTGTAAGTAAACAAGCACCTAGTCAAATTTTACATTATTTTAGTCCTTAAAAAAAAATGCTGGGGTACTAAAAGCTCAAGGAGCTAATGTTATGGTTGCTTCTAGAAAGAGAGAGCCACCTCTTCCATTTGCCTCTGTGCTTCTCACTGTGCCTGCCCTCCTGCTCTGCACACCGTATTATTCGAATGCTGTTGGCTGGCTGGCAGGTCTGAATCCTGATGAAATTTCCAAACCCTCTCTCCCCAGGATATATTTTCCTCATTCATAAAAATGAAGTGCTGCCACTTTACAGTCCCATAAAGAGAGAAGGCAGATACCAGGCCAGGAAAAAAGGCAACAGCTCAAGATTACCATTTTTTTTAAAAAAATAGCTGCAACTTTTAGTAGATGAAAAATACATATTTGCAATTCACTGAAGGCAATGAGTAGTCTCTTCTTGAGTTACCATGGCAACTGCTCAATTAAGTGAAAAAAACGAAGAAATAAATGTACTATAGTTGCTCTTGAGCTTAACATTCTTTAAAAAGGAAAAAAAAAAAAGAAAGTAATATGTGTGGTGAGTTATTTTCCCAAAGGCTTTCCTAAGACTTTGCATTTCTTAGCTTTCCATTTTAACCAGCATGTCCTGTTCATCTGCTCCGTGCTGAGCTGAATGCTAGAGTTGTCATTAGTAGTTAGAACACATGAGCCTCAGACTCACCTCAGAATGTTCTTTGGTAATGTTTGCTTACACCCAGCTTCCACTGAAGGCTACTTGGACAGAATTTTAGGGTCATGGAGGGGAGCCTGCCTCAGAAGAGTAGGTGGGAATAGTGGGTGGGTTCGAGTGCTAATGTTGACTCCAAACTTATTTTATAACCTTAAACTAGAGACATGACTTTTCTGATGACATGAATAATAGCTCCTTCCTTGACCATACCAAGAAGCAAAGGATATAATAATAACATCTTACATTTGTACGAGAATTTACGGTTTACAAAATACTTCCAGTGTCTCGTTTCCTCTTAGCAGTGGCCTCTGGAGTGGCCATTGTTCTCTCCGCTTTAGACCAAAGGAAACCTCCAGTCCATGCGATACACAGACTCTAGAGTGGTCTTTATACGAAGCACAAAACTGATCAAGTCACTTCCCAGCTTACAGCCCTCCAGTGTCTTTCTTGCCATTGCTTTTTAAAACCTGAGCCCTTCACCACTGCCCATGAGGCTCTGCCTGACCCTCAGTGCACCACCCTCCCAGCCCCCTGAGCCCCAGCCTCCCTGGCTTGCTTTCAGCTTCTCTAAGGTGTGTGCTCCTCCTCCTGGCCTTCGCATCAGCTGAGTGCTCTTCCTGGGGCACGCTTGTCTTTCCCCACCCACCCTCCCCTTCCTTGCCTTGCCCACTTGGCCAACTTAGCGTCTACACCCCAGCCCAGTCCAGATCAGAGTTCCTGTTTTAATTTTCCTAGAACCCTGTACGTTATACACATTCATATTTAATATATATTACTTACATGGTTACCTAATATCAGTCAACTAGACACCAGCCCCATGAGCAGTGGGGCTGTGTGTGTTTGCCTGCCATTGTGCCCCCAGCCTGGGGCATGGTACCTGACAGGCCCTCAGTGTTGAACAAAGGCCTCACTGATGTTACTGAGAGCACACAGCAGAGTTTGGACCCAGACCTAGTATCCGTAGTCGATTTTGTGCTGCTGTAACAGAATACCACAGACTGGGTGATTTATAAAGAACAAAAATTTAATTCTCACAGTTCTGTAGGCTGGGCAGTCCAAGATCAAGGTGCCGCCATCTGGTGAAGGCCTTCTTGCTACATCCTCACATGGTGGAAGGCAGAAGGTCAAGAGAGAACCCCCATCCACAAGCCTTTTTTATAGTGGCAATAATCCAGTCCTAAGGGAGGAGCCCTCATGATCTAAACACCTCCCATCGGTGCTTTTGCAAAGAGATCAAGTTTCCAACACATGAATTTTGAAGGAGACAGAAACATTCAAACCATAGCACCTAGATTTTTAGAGATCTAGTGCTTTTTCTAACATACCACACTACATTGCCGGTAGTAGAAATGCAAATATTCTCTATTGTGTAAAGCACCGTACAAATACAAGACATTGATGTTTAAAGAAAATACAGTGGCTTCTGTGGGACCAAATTAACTTAGATGTGGACATGCAACAAACTGTATCTCTCCCCAAACATGCATTAACATACTCCTGTGTAGAAAATAATATGAAGCTTCCTTATTTATTCAGTCATGGAAAGGGAAAAGCCCGGGAGTCTTTGGAGTCCGATCCCCTGCTTCAGACGTCAGCTCTCCTACGTGCCAGCGGTGTGACATTGGACACTGTGTCACACCCTCACGAGCCTCACTTTCCTTCCTTGTAAAATGGGGGCTCCTGACTTCTCCTTCACGGGGTTTCTGTGAAGGACATGTTCACAACAATGAGCGTCCCTCTTCCACCCTCTAGGTGGCTTTCTGCGCAGGGCAGCTGCACAGCAACGAGTAGAATGAGAGCAGGGAACATGTTGGCCGTCCAAAGCTGACGATTTATAAATGTGCTTTTGTGAAGCTGTCAATCAAAGGTGTAAGTTGTTTCCAGCATACAATAATTATTTTATAGACCACTTAGTTCACACATGGGAATTCCATGCCTGATTGTTTTTTCTAAATACATACTAATGTATCAAATCCATGGCAAAATCTTCTCCATATTTACTCTTCTTTAAAGCTTTTAATTCTTTAATTATACTACCATAAAGAAAAGACATGAAAATGCATCGATGAGAAGGATCGATTCCAATCATTCCCATGGTTCTTTAAAGTTTTGGATCTTGCAGCTTCAGAGGGAAGAGGCCACTCTGAACTCACAAGGTGTGTCTGAGAAGACCAGTCCTGGCCTCTCCCAAGGTAGAGTGGTTTCATAAACAGTGAGCGCCCTCTGCATTTATATCATCCCTTTCTCTTCTTCCCTTATCCAGTCCTCCCAAGAGTGTCACCACGTACGTAGGAAAGGAATGGTGATACCCCTATTGTGAGTCAGCAAAGGAGGCAGAGAACAGCAGCGGCCACTCCAGAATGTTTTCAGAGGAGGGGCGTAAGTGCTGGGGTTGGCTCACAGGGGAGTTTAGAAGACTGGCTGAGACCACAATAGTACAGCAAGGCCCTGGGCTTATAAATGGAAAGCATGTTTATTCAAACTGTGGAGAAGAGATGCAGGTGGGTGGTTGCAGCATGTGAAACCATGGAAGTGGCATTTGCAAAAGCTGTAACACTCTGCTTTGCTTCTTTCCCTCATACTCCCTTTAGCGTCCTATTCTGAATATTTAATATTGAAAAAATTGATAAAACTTCACCTCAAGGCAGGCCACTGCTAGCCTATGTGGTTTCTTTGTACAAATTAGAAAAAGACCCCCCCTCTAGGCAGATACCTCTGTGGAGACACACAGATTGGTGAGTGAATTCAATCTCTACTCAGCCTCTTAGCTAAGAATATTTGTGCAGTGCACAACTGCGGAGCTGTACAGGACAGCTGTGCTTGGGGACAGTCCTCCAGCTTCAAGCCACGGGGAAAGGGCTGCATTTGCTTGGTAGCAGGTGTCCAGCCCTCCATTTTGAATGTCCCAGTTTTTAAGGGTTAACTCTCACGCAGGCTGTCTTACCTGAGCCTCTTTTATTTCTGCATTTGGTGGTGGTTTCCTTTTTCGGTTACCGCATCATATATGAGGGACTTTCAGAAGTAGAAAAGAGCAGGCCAGTTTCCTTGGCTCCTGCATCTGTTTGTGTTTTGGTGCGGGGTTGAATGTGTGCTTTGCCAGATGATGTCATCGTGCCATTTAAATATGCTCCAAATACTCTTTGCTAAAGCCTTTGCAAAAGATAGTAGAATGTTTCTCTTTACCTGCTTTAAAGCTTTGTGCTGAGATATTTTAAGACAAAGAGGAGCAATGAAGGCTGGCTTTCAAGTTCAACACATTTCCAGAGGCACAGAGCTGGACTAGGTCATTCTGTTAACCAACCTGGTAGCTGTCTTTTGCATTGCCTTGGGAACATTATAGCAGAGAGCCAAATTGGAAAAGGTAAAAGTCCTTTGGCTAAATGATTTTCACATATGGTTTCAAAATAAGAAGTACTGTGTATTCACTTAACTGTCGCTGTGTCACTGCCTAGAACTTAGTTACTTACAACAGTATCTGTTTATTATTTCTCTTGAGAAACTGGGGTTGGCTGGGCTGTTGCACTGATCTAGGCTGGGCTCAGCTGATCTCAGCTCGCTCACACATTCACAGGGTGATGGCCAGTTTTATGTGTCAACTTTGCTAAACTACAGTACCTAGTTATTTAATCAGATACTAATCTAGGTGTTGCTGCGAAGGTGTTGTATAGATGTGATTAACAGCTACAATCAGCTGATTTTAAGTAAAGGAGATTATCCCCGACAACCTGGTTGGGTCTCATCCACTCAATTGAAAGACCTGAAGAGCAAAAGTGAGGTTACCCAGAGGAAGAGGGAATTTTGCCTGTGCCCTGCAGTGTCAGCTCTCACCCAGAAGTTTCCGGCCTGCAAGGCTGCCCTGTGGATTTCAGGCTCTCCTGACCAACTCTTACAATTGTGTAAGCCAGTTTACTTCAGTAAATCTCATAGATATAACTACGGACATAGACATAAATAGACAACCGGTTCTGTTTCCCTGATAAAATCCTTAGTGATGTATGTGGTCGGCGGCTGTGTCAGCCAGGACCTCGCTTGTCTGGGCATAGCCTCAGCTAGTATGACCCAATCTCTGCTCCACACGGTCTCTCATGCTCAAGTCCTGTGGCTGTGGCAGAGGCCCAAGGAAGGAGGAAGCATACGAGATTCTTGAAGCATAGCCTTGGAACTAGCACACTGTAACATCTTCCTCATTCTATTGGCTGAGCAGCAAGTCACAAGAAGGATACAGGTTCAAGGGTGGGGAAGAGTACTCCCCTCTGGTTGAGAGGATCTGCAAAGCGACATTGTAGGGGGCATGAATGCAGGGAAAGGTGAAAACCTCAGGCCACAGTAGCCATTGATCTACCACAGACAGCTTGGTACAATGGTGCAGAAAAGGACAAAACATTTTTTAGTTACCAATGTGCCTTATTCCTCTCCTTAAGGTGGATAAAACTATAAAGTAAAATATTCACAGCCTTAATTTTATCAGTTATAAACGAAAGATAGTAAACTCCTACTTCATGATATTAGCATGAAAATAATGAGATAGCTTTGAAAGCTGCTGCAGTACCTGCTGGGAGTTTGATATTCTTTTGCCAGCAACCCTTGTGTGCCTACTGCATGCATGAAAAAAAAAGAAGACAAAATATATTGGAGGCACAGGATTGGAAATTTTATTTAGGTGTTTTTGTAGGGTCAATGTGCGTAGGTAAAGACTATTTTCAATAGAATATATTTACTTGACAAACAGTTTAGTGTATATTTGGTAATTCCAATACAGTTTTGCATTTGTAAGGAAAAAAAATACCTTATGAACACAAACACAACCCAGTCCCCATAATTTGTCCTCATGATTTTGAATTTTCTTACTTTAATGGCACATTTAGAAGATATAGTTTAAAAAGTTGGTGCCCAGGTTTTGGAATTAGACCTGAATTCAAAGCCCTGCTCACACGCTTTCCAGCTCTACGACTGAGGCACATCCGATTACCTGCAAGACACAACTTCAGGTAGGTAAACTAAGGATGGTAACATCTCCCTTAGCAGGCTGCTGCAGTGAGCAAATTAAATACTTAGTAACTGTAGTGATTGTTATTATAACCAATATAATATAATGATAGCAACATTAGTTTGGGATTTAGAATGCACTGAAATCCTTTTTTTATTGTATCCACTGCCCACTTACTCTACTTCTTTGTACTTTTCCCTGAAAAATATAACTGCGATAGCACTGACCTTCGCTGCACCTGCACATTGGGGCTGATTAGAGACATATCTCCTGTGACTGGAGTAGGATGGAGGTTCCTCCATAAACCACAGAACTTGGGGATCTTAAAGCTTATCCCCAAAGATTGTCGATACAAAGGAAGTATCGGGTGGCATTAAGTAAACAGCCCACAACAAATTAAATTGATAATTATGAAGGTAAAGTGATCATAATTAATAATGAAAAAGCAAGAATAACAGCAACAAAGCATCCTTTCTGGAAGTGAGAAGATTGCCAGTTTCAGCACATGCACATGCTCTATAGGAGCATCGAACGTTGCTGGGCCTTGTACAGTGGCCAGATTCTTAGGAGAATACTGAGTTAGAGTTCTCTGAAAGCTCTAAAAACATGCTGATTTTAGGTTATGGATTCCAAATATTCTTAACCCTTAATAACTTTTTAATTAAATTAATGACAAATGCCTTTTAAATGTAGGCAAAAAATGAAATTCTGTATACTCGCACCATTATTCACCCAAGCAAGGATTTTGCAATTTTGAATAATAAATTCAATGGGATTCAGTGAGCTTGCTGGCACCTGCAAGTAACCTAACTAAAATGGTCATAATCAATTAAAGACGTTTTCTCCTTTAACCACAGTCCAGAGGTAGATGGTGCCAGGGTTAGTCCAGCAGTGACACAAAGTCACACAGGGCCCAGGCTGTTTCCCTCTTTCCCATCTGCCCTCCTTAGCGCATACGCAATGCCTCTCGTCAAGGTCGCAAGGTGGCGGTGGTGGCTCCAAATGCGGCATCTCGCACATCCCCTTGAAAAGCTAGAATGGGAGAGCGAGGCTGATTCTCCCCATGTGTGTCTCTCTTTTTTAATAGGGAAAACATCTTTCTCCTAAAGTGTGCCAAAATACTGCTTTTCACAACCCCTTGGCCCAGATTTGGTCACAAACCCATACCCATAATGCAAAGGAGGATGAGAAAGCAAGTATCTGGCATCTTCAGCATCCAAAGGGGGAGGTGGGCTCTACTTGCAAGAAAAGATGGAGGAGGCTGTTGAGTAGGCATCTAAGAGTGTCTGCCAGAGACATTGAGGGAGGCAGATGAGGGGCCTGGCAGGGATCTGCAGCCTCCCATTCTACCTTCACCAGTAGTAGCTCCGTTCTTGTCTGTTTTAGATATTAGGCTTCCATTTGAAATTCTGTTTGAGTGAAGGCTTCCATGGATAAAAATCATTTGCAAACCTTTGTTTTGGCACACACTCAACTAGCTAATATACTCCGTGAATCAAAACTGATTGCTCACTGTTGCATTCCCAGCACCTGGAAGAGTGCCTAGCATATAGCAGAAGTTTGTGTGTATTTCCTATTACTGCTATAACAAATCACCACAAACTTGGTGGATAAAAAGAGCACAAATTTATTATCCTACGATTCTGGAAGTCAGGAGTCCAAAATGAGTTTCACTGGGCTAAAATCAAGGTGTCAGCAAGATTGCATGCCTTCTGGAAGTTCTGAGGGAAAATCCATTTCCTTGCCTTTTCCAGTTTCTAGAAGTTGCCCACATTCCTTGGCTTTGTGGCCCCTTCCATCAGTGGCATTATTCTCACCTCTGCTTCCAGCATCACATCTCCTCTGACTCTGACCCTCCTGCCCCTTTCTTATAAGGACGCTTATGATTATATTGGGCCCATCTGGATAATCCAGGATGATCTCCCTATCCCAAGATCTTTTAACTTAGTCACATCAGCAAAGTCCTGTTTGCCATGTAGGTAACATATTCACAGGTTCCAAGGATTAGGACATAGACATCTTGGGAGTGGGGTATTATTCTGTTTACCACCGAACTCAATGAATAGTTGTAGAACTGTTGAATGAACAATAGAATCTTGGCATTGGAAGCTTCTTTAGAGAGCTCTAACCTCCCTCAAGGTCTAAGAATCTCTTCACTGCTGAATAGTTATTCTGCCTCTGCACGAATATCTGTTATGCTGGGGGCTCTCACAAATCAACCTTTCCAGGATTGGACAGCTGTGGACCTTAAACATTTAGACCTTTCTTCCTTATATTGTTTCTGCCCTTCTTTCTTTTGGAGAAATCTACTGACTGTATCTTCTATGTGACTATTTTTACCCTATTTTGAAAAAAACTGTCTTCTTATGATTATTTTGTTTTATGTATTTGTTTATTTTGAGACAGAGTCTTGTTCTGTTGCCTGAGTTAGAGTTCAGCGGCATCGTCATAGCTCACTGCAGCCTTGAACTCCTGGGCTCAAGCAGTCATCCTGCCTCAGCCTCCCTGGTAGCTGGGAATACAGGTGTGCACCATCATGCCTGGCTAATTTTTCTAATTTTTGTAGAGGCAGGAATCTCACTATGTTGCTCAGGCTGGTCTGGAACTCCTGACCTCAAGCAGTCCTCCCACCTTGGCCTCCCAAAGTGCTAGGATTGCAAGTGGGAGCCACCACACCTGGCCTTACCTTATTATATTCATTATTTATAAATATTTACTTAGCACATCTCTGTGTTAGTCATTATTTTGCAGAAAGGTAAAAGACAGCCTTGTCTTTGAGGGGGTTATTGGAAAAGTGAATCCTACACATAGAAAGTTAAATAACAATACATTTAAATGAGATCATCTCATAAAGTGCTTAGCATTGTGCCTGGCATATAGCAAGTGCTCCAAAAATGTTCCCTGCTCTTGTCGCTGTTATTACCACCCACACATGCTCTGGGCCAAACGGATGATGCACTGGGAGTTTGGTGAGGGAGCAGTGACTGGCGAAGGCTCAGGGAGGAGAGGAGGTGGAAGAAGGGGCAGAATGTAAACAAATTTAGGGCAAAGGGAGGCATTCCAGGCTGGGCAGACGTAAGGAGAGGTCCAGAGGCCAGAGCATATGGGTCAAGTTCTGGGAAGATTAATTGACTCGTTTATCTCATGTAGAGTTTATCTTTACCAGCTTGGGCAAAACAGCATGAACTTTATACAAGTTGTAGATAGCAACTGCTCAGCACTCTGTCCAGGCTGTCTCCCCCCGGGCCCTTCTCAGACTTGCAGACTCTGATTAAAGCCCCATCACTCAGGCCTCGGTACTGTTTCTGGAGGGAAGAACACTTCTTTTGACCTGCCTCTTTGATTCCCAACTCCAGCTGGAATGTTGTCTTTCACTCTTCCTTGGCTCTATGTCCCACGGCTGCTAACTGACCCTGTCCCGCTCCCCACTTAGCTTTACCCTCTAGAACCTCAGGGAACTGAACACAGACATCCAAGTCAAGGCATAATGAAAGTCCAGGTCAGAGCTGGACGATAGGTTCGGGAGTGGCCCACGGAAAGCTGTTTGTTGCATCTGTGATAGTGGTAGTCAAGAAGTGCTTGAGGCTGCAGAGACGGCATTAGGGTACACCATGAGTGGAGGAACTCAGAAGGAAATGGGATGGAGGAGGAGCTGCCAGAGTCCCTCGAGTGCTTCATCCAGACCTACCTGCTCCTAGTCTTACTTCCTTTTGAAAGAAAGATGGTGGGACAAAGGATGCTGCCCCTGGGTCATTCTTTTTCTCCCTGAAAAACTTGTGAACACACATACAGTATGTTTTATTCTAGCATTATAATTAGTCTGATTTTCCATTTTGCTAAGAGTATATATATATATGTGTATATATATATATATATGTATATATGCTCTGTAATTCCTAGTGGTTGAAGCTAAGCTTTGCCACTTATTTCTGTTTTACGAGGAATTAGAAAACAAGGAGGTAAAGGCCAAATAACTCTCCTTGGTAAGACTCGAGTGAAAAGTGACTCTGTGGCCAACATTAACTTTAGATGAAAAAGAATCAGAATGGGACCTTTGCCCCTTCCTTTAAACCACCAGCCTAACAAAGCCCTGACTAGCAACGGTGCCACATTTGGCGTAGGAAGACAAGATCAAAGTGTTTCTTTCATAATTCTAGCAGAGAGTTGAGTTGGACACTTATCTGAGGTGGTAAAAATAGGAACTTATAGGAAAGCGGTGAGAAAATTTTTTTTCTTTAAAATTTCCCATTAGAGATACCAACATTTCAATTTATACATAAAAGAAGAAAAATACCATTCCTCTAGAGAACTAGATCTGAAAACCACTGTTTAAAGCAGTTCATGTAGAGAACCTGCAATTTAATACAACTAGAAAAGGTTAGCCTAGCATCCACCATACTTTTTAGTCCTTGTTTACTCAATTATACAAGCACTTGCACAGCGAGCAGACCTCTAATTGTACGTACTTCAGTGAATGAGAAATGGGACTTGCCGCAGAATAGATTCTTGGGTGTAACTAAATTACATACCACTTCCCATACTCTTTTCTTTCAAATTGCCCATTACTTTAAATGATTTAGAAAAGAACTGTAAACACTTAAAACATTTTCAAGGATGGGTTTCACTTCTCCCTTCTGATAAAATGTAGTTATGTTTCCATTTTCCAATTGGAAAATGGAGAATTTCTAATTGGAAATTGGAGAATTCCTGCTGAAGGTACAAGGGATTTTGAAACTTCATTCATAGTTTACTAGTAAAACTTGTAAAATTCACTTTCAGATCATTTGCTAAGCATGAGGTAGCATCAGTGCCTCTTTTAGCAAATGAATTCATCTTTGTTTCTGTTCACATGATGCACGAGCGTTCATGATGACGCCCCTCCTCACTCACTATGCTCTGTCCTCCTGCACTTGATGCACAAATGTGTCATCTCATTCCATTTGGAGCAGCAGGAGGGAGACTGAAGACCAGCTTGGGAGTAAGGAAGCCCAACCTGCACAAGCCGCATAAGCCTTCTGAACTTCAGTTTCCTCATCCGAAAAATAGAAACTATCAAACTTGCCTACTTCCTAGTGTTTTTCTGAGATCGGGTGAGATTGCACATGTTGAAAGCACTCTAAATACTACCTCAATATTAGTTCTGGTAATTATTTTTTTCAAATTCTTTATAGTCAAGCACAGTGGCTCACATCTGTCATCCCAGCACTTTGGGAAGCCAAGGTGGAAGGACAACTTGAGGTCAGGATTTAGAGACCAGCCTGAGCAACATAGCAAGACTCCATCTCTACAAAAAAATAAAATATTGGCTGAGTGTGGTGATGCATGCCTGTAGTCCTAGCTTGAGAGGCTGAGGCAGGAGGATTGCGTGAGCCTAGGAATGTGAGGTTGCAGTGAGCTACGAGGACGCCACTGCACTCTAGCCTGTGCAACCCAGTGAGACCTTGCCTCCCTGCCCAAAAAAAAAAAAAAAAAAATCGTGTGTGAATTATTTGCTTTTTTTTTAAACAGGCATGAGAAAAGAATCAAAAAAAAAAATTACTTTCAGATCACAAGATGGGGAAATAGCCTGGTCTCTTTTTGGTGGTTCTTTTTAAATTATTATTCTATCATTTTAAGATTCTGCTCCTCAGTGAAGTGAACTTTTCCATGAACTTGGGCCTTTTTGGGCCCCACCACCCTGCTGTTACTTCTTTATAAACAGAGACATGAGTCACTAGGCCAATTTAAATAGAAATCTAGAAAAATCCTCATGTGCTAGCATTTCATGGTTCATGATTCTTCCAGAATGTGGGTTATCTGCTCAGAATTAGTTGAAGTAAAAAAAAAAAAAAATTGGAACAGCCTACTCCTCATATTATCTCAGAAACTAGGGAATCTCTTTGAAATCCTTTTTTTTTTAAATTTTGAAGTTGTTATCTGTGTTCAGTGTCAGAGAAAAAAGTCTTTCTTTTTTTTTTTTGCATCATTATGAATTTTAGAGCAAGAAATTTATTTTAGGTTTAACATTTTATTGTCAAGTATGCTGCTTTCTCATAATATCATTGGAAGCCATACATATTTTTATAACATGAAACACACATACATTGGTTAGTACAATACAATACATTGGTTAATACAAACTTACTATGAACTAGGAAGACATCCCCAAATGACCTACTTCTTCTTTCTTCTTCCCTGGAGAACTTTAATTTCATGACCCCCAAGAACATTTTTAAAAACCAAAACTGTTTAATTAAGGAAGGACAGTAGGAATATCTGAGAACATGATTCCCGCCTTCGATAGCGATAAGAGGATGGTGCTGAGGAAGCAGAGCTGAGTGTCAGAGAGCTGAGCTGAAAGCTCTGCCCACCTCTTGGACGCCGGAAGCTCGGGCACGGCCCATGCAGTGGCACCTCAGAGCCTCAGTTACGGATTCTGCATCCACAGGGTCGCAGTGAGGATCCAGCGAGAGCAGGTCTGCAAGGAGGCTGTCAGAGCTGTAAAGCACTATTTAAACAGCTATCTGCTTGTGACAAAGCCACATGAAATTAGTCCTGTCATCAGGAGCACCCACTATGCTGTAATCAAAGCAGGTTGAAGAATATATTAATAGTTTCTTAAAATTGGTGACCCATCTGTGATAATAAGTTGTTCTGTTTTGATCTCCCCCACCTAAAATTCAATAATTCAAAGAATTGGGAACAGCTGGGACTGGACAATCACATCTTTTTTTTTTAAGAGATGAGGTCTCACTTTGTCACCGAGGCCGGAGTGCAGTGGCCTGACCATAGCTTACTGCACCCTCAAACTCCTGGGCTCGAGTAATTCTCCCGCCTCAGCCTCCCGAGTAGCTGGGACCACAGGTGCCTGCCATCACGCCCAGCTAAGTTTTTTATTTTTTTGTAGAGATGGGGTCTCACTATGTTGCTCAGGCTGATCTCAAACTCCTGGGCTCAAGTGATCCTCCAACCTCAGCTTCTCAAAGAACTGGGATTACAGGTGTGAGCCACTGTGCCCAGCCAAGACAACCACATTTTAAGGTGGTGATGAAACGCACTCTGAGCCTAAAGGAAAATACACACACCCCAATTAGTTGCACTTCCTACAAATAATGATACCAGAATCCAGCCTTGCAAAAGCAGTTTCTTCTTGCCTACACGTCTACACAGGGAAATCAAGTTGTGTGTGGTGGCTTTTGTTCTCCTTATGGCTCTGGGTAGACTGGAAAATGAGGGATAGAGATCAAAACAAATCTGTGGTCAAAATCTGCAGTGTCCCACAAAGCCACTAATCCCATCGTGAGGTCTTGAATGTGTCCCTTCAATAGGAGTCTAGATTTCTCCCCATTAATTGCTAACATGTTACCCAATATATAGCATCAAAAAGTTACAGCAACCCGAAATTGTCTTTTTGTGGTAGTGGCTCTGCTGCAGCTTTTTCCGCCCTTACCAGTATTGATCACATCATCGCAGGCTGTGCCTTGGCTCCATAATTGTGGGTTGTAAATGGCATTCACATAAAATCTGTGCCTGGATTTATACTGTCCCTCTTTGTCGGTTCACAAGATTTAGTATCCCATTCCATGCCCCCAAAACCTAGTTCAGTACCGCGGAAAGTCACCATTGTACACACAAAGCCTAACTGCATACTGCAGATGTAAGGCGACAAAGGTCTGACTGGAGGAGAGTCAGCTTGGTAACACAGCAACGCACCCACAGGCACACGGAGTGGGACCTGGTGGCTCACAGGTTGAGTTTTCTCAGGCTGCGCCTCACTGAAGACGCAGCTGCAGAGCAGCTGGGCGCAAACACCTCATCGATGCTTCCTGAATAAGCCACTCACTCACTGCCTCGCGCTCCGTGTCCAGTAGACATTCTGAAGTCCATGCCTTTCATGCAGCACGCACCTAGCGTTTGAAAAGAAACAAGATTTAGTGCCTCTTAGTGCTTCCAGGCACTATTTAGCATCTTTTTCACCAAAGCCAGAAGCGTTTGCCATCTGCCGCTAGCTTGCCCGTGTGTGTGTGTGTGTGTGTGTGTGTGTAGGATACCAGATTAATTTTATTTACAAAAGATTCACATTGGAACCACGAGGTTTATTGAAAGTCATTGGAAAATAACATCCTCCAAATATCCCATTCACCTGGGCTTTCATGTCGCGTCGTGGAGTCATCCCAGCTGAGGCAGGGCCTAGACTGCTGTGAGCCCTCGGCAGCGGCTGGGGGATGGGCGCCCTGGCCAGGTGAGCGGAGGTGGGGGTGGGGGAGGAGGACACCACTGCACTTACGGGACTAAATCTGTAAGAGCCGCGCAATGTGGTCTCAGCCCATCTATAACCTCACTAAGGACATGATGACATGGCTTTGGGTCCCTCACGTGACCTCTCTAAGCATCAGTTTCCTCATCTGTAAAATGGGAGAGTGGGGAGGCAGGGTTGGATTAGATGGTCCTTATATGCCCAGCTCTGAAATGCAGTGATTTCAAGAGGGGAAGTCAGGGGGAGGCATGTGGGGTCGGGGGGGGGGGGTTGGTTTCACTGAGGAGTAATTACTGTTTTTTTCTAGTCACGGAAGGGAATTGATTAATGTAAATAAGTCCCTGAATGACCACTCCATTAAAAAGCTCTTCTCTCACATGGAATAGCTCTGGATACACAGGCAAATCTAAAAAGACAAGCAGTAAAATTGCCCCGAAGGCGTATGTTCTAAAAAGGATGGCAAGACTGTCTTTAAATAAGTACTTTAGGGGCAGTTTACCTCAAGAGAGCGTTAAAGCAGCCAAACAACCTGATTTAACGGACTCTCGCATCAAAGTGAATTAGAGGCGAGAGGCTGGTGTAAAGCGCCAGCCAGAGGCTGTCCCTGCAAAATGGTACAACCTCTGTGGGGAGCAGTTTGGCAAAAATCTATGAAAATTATAAATATATTTACTCTTCGTCCAGGCCGTACCCCCTCTTAGAATTTAGCCTACAGAAATAGGTATATGAAATGACATTTATGCAAATTTATTCACTGTGCCACTTTTTCCAAAATAGTCAAAGATTGGAAGCAACTCAATAGTCCGTCAATAAAGGACTAGTTAAAAAAAAATAACAACTATGGTACCATCCGTATAATAGAATACTGTGCAACCCATAACATTCTGTACTGATGTGGAAAGTTCTCCAGGATATAATGATAAGTGAAAAAGCAAGTGGAAGAACAGTATTTGATCGAATAGTATTATATCATAAACCCATATGTATGTACAATAAAAGTGTGATACTTTTGTGTGTAAGAAATGGAGGTCATGAGAATATATTTTGATATTTAGGCCAGACACGGTGACTCACACCTGTAATCTTAGTGCTCTGGAGGCCAAGGCAGGAAGATAGCTTGAGTCCAGGAGTTTGAGACCAGCTGGAACAAGAGCAAGACCCCATCTCTACAGAAAATAGAAAAGTTAGCTGGACATGGTGGCACACACCTGTAGTCCCAGCTACTCAGGAGACTGAGGCAGGAGGATCGCTTGAGCCTAGGAGCTTAAGGTTACAGTGAGCTATGATGAGGCCACTGCACTGCAGCCTGGGTGACAAAGTGAGATCGTGTCTCAAAAAAAAAAAAATACATACATATATATATGTATATTTACATTCAAGTGTATCCCTGGATATCTGGAAGTCATTTTTTATGTACCTTGAAAGAAATTTCTGTAAGTGGTTACCTATATAAGTGGTGAGGAATTAGAAAAATGATACAGATGAAGGCATAGGTGGGAATAAGAATTCTCACCAAATGCCTTTTTATAAAATTTTTTTCTGATTTTTTTTCCAGCCACCATGGACTACTCTGTAAGGAACAGAGCATCTGTTTGATTAAAAAAATAAAATGAAAATTTTAAAGGCAGGCATCAATAAAAGCTGGTCACTCCAACTTCCCTTGTTTTATGCTCTGATTCGAGGATTGGCGAGCTATGGCCAGTGAGTGGTTAAATGGTTGCGACGGGCACCATGTGGCTCACAATGCTGAAAATACTACCTGGCCCTTTACAGAAAAAAGTTCTCAAGCTTAGTTTTAAATTACAGAGTTATTCTCAAACAGCTGTGACCACACCTCTCAGTAAGCTGCCGATACTGAAGGGTTTTGTCCTCTTGAAGTCAGCTCTTCTGTCTACAGATGGCTTATGCACCACGAAGATGAGGCGGGCTCCTGTACTGGTTAAAAAGAGAGTGTGGACTCTGGGGACAGATGCCCCAGGTTTAAACCTGAGCTCTGTCCCTCAGTATCGTGTGACCTTCAGCAACTTAGCTTCTAGAATTCTCATTGTCTTCATCTGTAAAATCTCGTCTGTCTCTCTTAGAATTGTTCAGAAGTGCCTGTCTCTCAGTTGTTTGAAAGTTTAAGTATGTTAATGTTGGCCAGGAGTTTAGCACAATACCTGTTGTTATTATCATCTGATATTGTGATTTTCTTAACAGGGTGATGACCAATTAAATGTATTTGGAGAGGATACCATGGGAGGTGAGTTTCCCTTACTGACCATACCAAAGTTTTCATTTTAGTACCTTTGAGCACGCCTTTTTTATTAAACGTCAACTATTAGATTAAAAAATACCAACAGTACCAAATACTTTTCCCTTAGCCAGAGAGCCTGACTAACAGTGGACTCTTTGGATCTCTCCTGCCTTGATCCACATAAAGAACCAAAGGGATGCATCACTAAGAGATGTGTTTCCTAATTGCCCAGAGCATATCATTCCTGAGATGTTCAGTGAAAAGATGCTCTGGTCAAATATGTTTGAGAAACACTTAACATTCTATCCCTATTGGAAGAGTCACACATATATTAGCATAGCAAAGCTCCCATGAGTCTTATGGTAAAGAGAGCTGTCTAACTTTAATCCACTCTTCAAACTTAATTGGAACACAAAAGTCTTTTTCCTGTATAGTAGTTACTATTCTGCACTGTACCATTGGGACCCAACTTAACACACACTGGGGTTATACTGCTTTGTAATTTTTGTAATATTAAAAGTCTTGCAAAAACTAAAAAAATCCTCCCATAATTAGCTGTAGGTGTAGCTGAAAACAGATAAAATCATGTGAATTTGAGACTTTCCAAAATGATACGGTTCATGATAGTCCTAGGTAAAATAACCTTCTAACATTTCCACTTAGTAATAAAAGTTGTTATGATATGGTTCATGGAAATATGTTTACAGTATTGACTCTGAACACATCCAAGTAACTAATTTGGCTTTTTAAATAATCCCAGCTCTAACCCTACACTGATCCCTGAGCATGAGGTGGTAGATAAAGTGTCATTTGATGCTAATGGCAATAGCAGTATGTGAAAATAACAATCACCAAATGACATCATGGTGATTCATGGAGAAAGGCACAAAAATATGAGCTATAACTTAGCTGTCACTTAGCTAAGTGCAAATAATCAACTCAGTCTCAACTGGATAGGGGATGATTGATTGCCTAATACAGTTTTCTTTTTGCCTGGTTATAAAATTAATACATACTCACTGTAGAAATGTTTTTAAGGTAGAAAATAAGAGCCATTTAAAACCTTGTGACCTTTAACTTACCATGCTTAACATTAGAGTATATTGCATGCCAGTGTGTTGCCTATATATAATTTTTTTATGTAATTGAGAATACATGTGCATATATAAGTATTATCTCCAAATTTTATATATATATCATAACATAAATATGTTCCCATGTCATTAAAAACTCTATAAACTTAATTTGTAGTGACTACATTGTATGAATGTACTATCATTAATTATTTTTAAAACTGAAATAGGATACAGCCATACCAAAATAAATAAATAAATAACAACCATGACCACTTTCCTAGCTTGCAAACAGATTCAGTGTTGCTCAGCTTCATAAAAGTAAACACCCAGCCTGGAGAACATGAGATGACCATCTGGTCTCATGTATTAGGAACACCAGTGTATCTTTAATAGAAAAATCCAGATAACATAAGATTTTTCCAGTCACCATAGGCTTCTCTATAAAGAGATTGGATTTGATGAAGAAGAACAAAAAATTCATCCTTCGCTTTGAAAAACAAATGATTCCAAAGATTTCAAAGTCACTTCTTTCCTCTGCCTCCACCTCTTTCTCCCCTCTCTGTCCCCAACCTGATTCTCATGCCCCGTTCCCTTGGTCTCTGTCTCTCTGTCTGTCTCTGTCTCTTTCTTCCTTTCATGCTCTGTCTCTCTCTCTCTATCTCTATCTCTGTGGTAGAGTTTAGGCTTTCACTCAGTTAATCGTGGATTTCTACAAAAATGTAATACTGGGTATATAAATGAACCACCCCAATCTTCCTAAAAAATAAGTTTTATAACTGTCAGAACAATGATCTAACTTTCAAAAGTACTTATCATCTACATAAAATATGAAATGTTACTTAACTACATTTATTTTAAAAGAAAATTTTATATTGCTACTTTAAATGGAAAATAACATTTGCCATAAATAGAAACTATTTTTTTAAATATTGTTTTCCAGACGCTCTACTTGTGATTTTTAAGCCCTCTTTATTAAAAAGGAACTTAACAAATGTTTAAAAATATGAAATAACACCGAACCGAGATTCTTAGGAAGATTTAGAAGTAATTTTTAAAATTAGTTTTCTTTGTAATGCATGCTATTTAATGACATCAGTCTTACCACCTAAAATTAATAGAGCATGTTAAAATGAAAATATTAATGTATTACCTGGGTCTGGGAATAAGGCTGAAATGGTCATCAATTGACTATTACTTGTAACCTATTAATGAATTTATTCAACTTCAATCTTCTTATGCTGTGGTCCCCGACCCCTGGGCTGCAGACCAGTCGGTCATGGCCTGTTAGGAACCAGGCCGCACAGCAGGAGGTGAGCACGGGGCCAGCAGCGAAGCTTCATCTGTATTTACAGCCACTCCCCATCCTCGCTTCACCCCCTCAGCTCCACCTCCTGTCAGATCAGCGGCAGCATTGGATTCTCAGGGAAGCGCAAACCCTCCTGCAAACTAGGTTATGAAAATCGAATGCCTGATGCTCTGAGGTGGAGCTGAGGTGGCTGTGCAAGCACCAGGGAGCAGCTGCAAATACAGATCATCATTGGCAGAGAGGTTTGACAGCACAGTAAATGTAATGCGCTTGAATCATCCCCTACCCTGGTCCATGGAAAGATTGCTTTCCATAAAACCCGTCGCTGGTGCCAGAAAGGTTGGGGACTGCTGTTCTTATCAAATAAAACTACAGGATTTGGGATTTTACATGACATGAGTAAAACCAGGGCTTTAATACAATATTTCTTGCCAATAACTTCAGTTATTCTTGCTTTAAAGGCTTCGGGGAAGATTTGAGGAAGTGTAAAATTATTTTCATGATTGGTGAGTAACAGATCTCACATTTTCTAATACAATTTTTAATAAAAGGAACTTGGTAGCAAAAAAAGGCTATTCATTTCTCACCCTGTTTTGAAGTCTTGTCCCTTTTTCAGTCAAAGTAACACCCCTGAGGTTTCCAGATTGTTGCTTTCCTTTGTGCGTTTTATATATTGCTTTTGGATTATCTTTTCAGCATAGAAAAAGTAAGACTCTAAGAAATGTCAAACTTCTAAGTTTAGCTCTACAATAATAAAGTACATTATAAGGGTAAGAGGATGCCATATGTCAAAATTTAACACACACCTTTTCTGTTTGAACAATGACCCCTTCCTTCCTAAATTGAATGCATCGGTGACCACATATTCAAATATACCATACCCTATATTCTACACAGTAAAAATCTGATATGTTCTTTTTCCTAGTATAGTGAAACCCGTTGGTAATTGTGGGGTAAAATGCGTTTGGGATTTACCAACATTTTCTGATACCTAGTGTTCTCCAGGTTATCGTGTTTAATCCTTACATAATCCAATAGGTTGGTGGTCTATCTCTATTACATATCTATTACATAGACAGGAAAACTGAGACTCAGGAAGGCTAAAGAACTTGTCCAAGATCACATAGCTAACGAGTATGAGAGCTGGATTTCCAGTCTTCCTCGTGGAAATAAAGGGAACTTGTGCAGCAGTTTAAAATGCACTGAAGACAACCCGAACAACATAGTGAGACTCCATCTCTACAAAAAACAGAAAAATTAGCCAGGAATGGTGGTACGTGCCTGTGGTCCCAGCTACTCCAGAGGCTGAGGCAGGAGGATCGCTTGACCCCAGGAGTTTGGGCTGCAGTCAGCTATCATGATGCCACTTGCACTCTGGCCTGGGTGACAGAGAGAGACCCTGTCTCAAAGAAAAAAAAAAATGCACCAAAGAGCACAAGCATTATCAGAGCACCTCCCAAAACTTAGTACTTTTTCTTCTAATCATTCAAACATGTCAAAAAATTAATACACCTACCTGTATATTTTCCAGAAAATATTTATATTTAGGAATAATGAAAAGGTCCACACCTTCTCAGTAAGTGGGAAAAGAATGGTTGTCAACACCACTGGAATATAACCAGATAAAGTTACAATTTTGCATACTAAAATCGGGACCTTCCTTGGAAATCTCTGAGTAAATTTCCCTCATTGTCAGATGAGAAAACTGAAGCCCAGAGAAGTGAAGGGGTGTGATCAAGGTCATTCAACCAACTGGGGGCAGAGAGGGGACCAGGGTCCATGACTGTAGTTCCCCTTTCCATGTAATTTTTTTTTTCTGAGTCAGAGTCTCGCTCCATTGCCCCAGCTTGGCTCAAGCAATCCTTCTGCCTCAGCCTCCCAAGTAGCTGGGACTACAGGTTTGTGCCACCATGCCCAGCTAATTTTTCTATTTTTTTTAGTAGAGACAGAGTCTCGCTCTTGCTTAGGCTGGTCTTGAACTCCTGACCTCAATCCACGTAAGTTTTAATAATCAGTTTTCTTGGCATTCAGACCATATACAATGTCTTATATTTAATATTTCCTATTCAGCTTTTATATTAGGAGCCAAACTAGGAAAAGGAGAGATCCTTTACACTTGACATCTAGGAATTCAAAGTTGGAGCCCTTTATTATTACATAGAAATCTATGTTTTTAATTTAATAATATGGTCCAAGAAACTTCTAAAAATAGTACAGTATGTTTTGTGGTTGTTGTTGCTGTCTCTAGCACATCATTTAGCACTTAACAGTTGAATTTTGAAATGTATTTTCAAATGTCATTTCTGTCTGTCTAGGCATAACTACAGACCTTGGCTCCCCTATTACTAAGTCCTGTGCCCTTCAGAAGGTCAAATAGCACAATATAAAATCTTTGATATTAGACAGCACTTGAGACCCCCACATGTCCACAGACCACACTCTGAGAACCACACTCACGGACCACACTCTGCTCTGAGCAAAAGGTTTTTCTTAACCAAACTCTCCTGTATGTCAACTTATTGATCAGTCGCTACTCTAGTAAAAAAGATTAGAGCTTACCGCTTGGGTAGCAGAAGGTACAAAGCCACTGTGATACAAGGGGAAATGACCACTCTTCTTCTAGGATATTTACTGGACTCTAAAAATTAAGGCCTCGGTTCTAAATACTTCCTGGACAGATGGCAGAATGGTATTTTGGGATTACATTATTGCAGGTCAATTTGAAGCTTATAAAAATACTCTGGATGTCATAGACATAACCATAGCTGTTTTAATGAGTTTTAAATAAAAGTCAGTTACTTTCAATAGAACAAGTGTGGTTTTGTCTAAATGAGATGATGACTGAATTTTTACTTATCAAAGTATTGTTTTGACATCTAACATAACCACATTGGGACTATAGTATTAGCCAGAGCCTAAATTGACATCCTCACTGTTAGTCTTAAAACAAAATTAAAACAAAATTAATATTCCCCTGCTCTTCCCCTGCTTTAAAGTATCCATTAATTCCTTTTTGTCCACAGAAAGGTCTGAACTCCATAGACTGGCCTTCGAAGCTTCTCTCCTGCCTGGCCTCAGTGTGTTTTTCTTATTTCCCACTACATCCCCTGTCAGTCTTTGGCTCCCACCTGGCCTTCATCCTTATTATCTCTTGAACTTGGCTCACTTGAAATGCCTTCTGTCCTATCTAATCAGGCCCCAAGGTCAGGTTGAAGTTCTAGGTCCCTGATAAATCTTCCCCCTCTGTAACTCTCCCATCCCTTGTGTCTGCATCCCTCATTTGGGTACCCCTTAATGCCTAGAACAACAGATGTTCATTAGAACAATGAATTCTTTAGGAAGCAGTGTGGCCCGTTTCCATAACAACCAATAGCCATTGGAATTCCTGGGCTGGAATTGCCAGGCAGGTTGTTGCTGCTGTGGCTGTTTTTTGGAGGATGATTTTCAGGTTAATTATAAGCCTAAGCGGACCCTCCTTTCTCCACGTAGCTGCTACCTTCTCCCCAAGAACAAGCAACAGCAACTCTTTTCCCCCTGAGCTAGTGGTGTTTCTTGCTCATTTGCAAGGCAATAGTTATGAGTGGGAGCAGGTGACAGCACTGACCACCATCTGAGGGAAAAACTTGTCCCCGGGAGGTGTACCATCTGCACCAAAAGGGAAGGTGGCAAGGATGGACCCAGGTGGCCTTTGCATATTGTGTGAATATTACTTTTCTGTTCATGAAGAAAGCAGCTCAGCAGCTGTTTATAGAGAAATACCTTTCAAAGGACGGAGAAGGAATCACACAGGGCAGGGCCAGATGATCAAAAGGATTGAAAAAGATTCTGTAGCCTTTGGTTGTTCACACACAAGGTGTGAGAACCTGTGCCGATGCATGAGACTGCGACTTAATCATTGCCGAAAACAGAAAATTATTTGGAAAATGTAAAAATATCCTTTAAAGAGCCTCATTATGTCCCACTAACAGGCTCCTACAGTTTTTCACAATCTTTTCTGTACATTTTTTTATTTCTTTTTTTTTTTTTTAATCTTTTCATTATTATCTTGTTCCCATCCAATCTGTTTTGGCTTCTTTTTCCCTTCTTCATTTTTTATTGCCTACCTACTCCCTGTAGGACATAGGCTAAATTTCTGTTAATTCATATCGAGAGCCTTAGGAAGTGCTCCTATGTGGAAAACACACCTGACTTTTCAGGTGAGGCGTGACGTTAATGGCATACTGATCAAGGCATCATTCAAAGGCCGCAGCCTGCAGTGTGTCAAGGACACAGATGGCATTGTGTGTGTTGGCATTGGCGCCGCGATAAACTGTCTCTAAGCAGTGAGATTTGGAAGGTATTTAAGTAATGTTTTATACTCTGTGTTTTTAACTAAGGAAAACTGGAGAAATGAGAATTTTGGGTTAAAACTCAATACTTCCATACCTGTCACTGTTTCATTATTGCCCTGTTATTAGAGAACTAGGAATTAATCTTTTAAAGTATTAATATCTACTTAGGGCTCAGCATGAGCACTTTTGATGGAATTGACTCACATTTTTGGTTAAATTAAATAGGAAAAAAATTGATTGTTTTAACTCAATGTAGTTGTAATAGCAGCCAACATTTATTGAGCATTTGACACATGCTAGGCACTGCATGAAGCTCTTTGTAATGTTATCTTATCAAATGCTCGTATATACACTGTGGAGTAAGCACTGTTGCCATCCTGACTTTTCCAGTAAGACATTAGAGAGTTAAATAATTTCCTAGTAAGTGGTAGATCTGGAGCATACAAGCTTGGATTTTATCATTGGCAACAAACGCTGCCAGTGCTGTTTTTTTTCCTTGAAGTGACAGGCTTTATTTATTTTCAGGAAAATGTCTGCCAGATACTCAAGTCTAAAAAACCATAGTTTATGTGTTGATGGTCTTTCAGAAAGGAGAAATGCTATTCAATTTAAAAAGCAGCTAGTTCAGCAACTTAAATAATCACACAAGTGCTTTTTCTCAAGAAAACCATTATACGTAGGTGTACTGAAGTGCTTTATATATATTTCCCATTTTGTCCTACAAAATATTAAAAGTATATGTGCTTAAGGGTCAAAATGAAATAAAATTAATCCTTTTTACTGCCTCATCAAGGGCATCTTTAAGTAACATTTGCATTTTTTTTCTGTTTTTTACTGCAAGAACATGATAGTGAGAATACAATGACTAATACAGGTGGAATAATACACTGCCTCAATTCATCACAGTTTTACCACCATTACTTCTGTACCATCTGTGAAAAGCAAATAACCTCTTAGTGTTGTAATGAAAATAGGGGACCCCCCCAGGTCTGTGGACCACACTTTGAGAACTACCACCCGAGGGTTACCTGGGGTTGGGGGTATTGAACAGGTATGTGGGACAGAGAGAAACCCCAGATTTAGCATTTAGGGGATTTTTTTTTTAAGGAGAAGGAAAGAGAAGTGTATTAATTTGCCAGCAGAGGAGAGGTTGGCAGACTCCCATCTCAAAGTACCAACATGCTGTTTCTGAGCAGAAGTACAGAGTTTTTGAAGGTTCTGATTAATCCCATAATCCCATCTTTGGCTAAGACAATCTCGTAACCTCTGCTTGGACATATAGGGGACCTTGAAGGGAAAAATTTCCTTGTGCCTGGCTTTCATTTGTCTTTTCAAAAGCGAATAACTTTATGAATGTAAGGAAGGGTTCAGGGAAAAAGGGGGTACATCTAATGAAAACCCTTGTTTCTCTGAGCTCCTGTAGGCCTGGAAAAGCTCTGAACATTTCTCTGTACCCAGTGGTGCAAAGGCTGTCTGAAAGCAAAGGCTATGCGCTTGTCAGAAGAAGACAAAGCAGATGCCTCAGAAGGCCCCAAAGCAGGGGCTGGAGGGAAGGTGGAAGGGGCATGCCTCAGAAGATCAATGGCACCCCAAAGAACCAGGGCTGGAGGAAGGGCAAAGAAACCTTCGAGGTGGCAGAATAGCCCTGACAAGGAGACTGAACTTTGAATTGGACTTTCAGGGTTATCAGAAATCACTGGATTGGACTAACAAAACCGAGACTAGTTGACTGAGTCACTGCTATGAAGTGAAACCAGGCCGCTCATAAGCTAGGCTGGTGTGACGGTTAATTTTAGGTGTCAACTTGACTGGGTTTAGGGATGCCCACATAGCTAGTAGACCATTATTTCTGGGTGCATCTGTGAGGGTGTTTCCAGAAGAGAATGGCATTTGAATCAGTGGCCTGAGTAAGGAAGATCCACCCTCACCAATGTGTTGGGCACTGTACAATCTCTTGGGGGCCTGGATAGAACAAAGAGGTAGAGGAAATATGAACTTGCTGTCTCTCTTCTGGATCTGGATCATCCATTTTCTCCTGGACACCAGCAACCCCCAGGTTCTCAAGCCTTTGGACTCAGAGTGAACGACACCACCGGCTTCCCTGTTCTCCAGCTCATAGATGGCTTATTGTGGAACTTTTCAGCCTCCATAGTGGAGTGAGCCAATTCCCATAATAAATCCCCTCATATATATCCATATGTATCCTATTGGTTTTCTGGAGAAGCCTGACTAATACAGCTGAGTTCACAGGGGGAATGAGCTTCCATCTGACTCCCCAGTCTGTGGCCTGGCCCAACTGGAGCATGGTCCTTGCTCCACACATGGGCATGGGATTGCCCCAGCTCTTTCTCCCCTGAAGGGATACAGACACTAAGGGCCTCTTCACACTCTCCCATGCCTGACATCTGTATTTTCATTGTCCAGGCCATTAAGAATGGGAAAGTCAAGGAAGAGAGACATTCGACTCCTTTGCAAGAGAGCCTCAAATGCATTTATAAACCAATGAGATGTCTTTCTAATGTTGGAGAAATGCGGGCATTATGTGCTGACAATGAACCTATTATACTTGATTATATAAACCTTTTCACTGCAAAAAGGCTCTAAGTAATATTGAATTAGAATGCAATGCTTTCTTCAATCAAACCAAATTAATAAACCTTTATCAAGGGCTTACTATGCTCAAAGAACTGTGAAATTCAAAAGACACGAAATGGTCCTTGGAACACTGCATGACACGACAGAAGTTTTTTTTTTTTTTTTCATGTTTTTAAATTATTTTCTCAAAAGAAAGATGTTGCTGAGTCAATTAAGAGTCATCCAGAAGGACAAATTACAACTAAAACAAAAAGGCTAGCACAAATGCATGAATTTTCCAGGTAAAGTGAATGGAGACCTCACACTCATCATCTTTTCACCATTGGTTGAAATCTTTTTGGAAGCACTATTAACTCATCGACTGAGTCAGCCAGTGGAGTTTTAGGTACTCGGCCTGTTCACTGAAGGCTAAGTACATGGAAGGATGGCAAATGCTCCTCCTCCATGTCCTCCTGCTGACTGATTAGCAGCAGAGTGAAGGCTCATCTCCAGGCTTGACTCCCTGAGGGCCTCTTTTGCTTGTCCAGAGACGCACTAAGAATGATCAGTGGACATTGGCAGATGCTACGGACTCTAGCAGGACCCATCACTGGAGAGAAGAGAATAGCGAAGGTCTTGTGTTTGTATCCAAGTTCTGTGTACCCTTGGGCCAATCCCTTATCCTCTTTGAATTTCTTTTAAAATGGCAAAATATCATTTGTTCTCTGTCCACCTCAAATTTGAGCAGCCAATGAGTTAACACATTGCTAACTGTTCTCCTAACAGTATGTCTTGTACAACAGAGACGTAGCCTTAAGGAAGTCAAGTGTGAAGGCAATTAAATAAGTCAAAGCCCCCATCCTCTACCTCTAAAATATCCATTTTAAGTACCTCAGAACAATATTAAAACTAACATATACTGGTGACCTACTATGTTCCAGATACTGTCTTTATACATATTGTCTTATTTAATCCTCACACCAATTATCAGTACTAATATTCTTTACCACTTTAAAGGAAAGAAGTTGAAGAAATTAAGACTGAGAAAGGCTGAATAACTTTCCAAGATTATATAGTTAATAAGTGACAGAGTTGGGATTCAGACTTGAGTTTCTCAGACTTCAAAGCCCATGCTCTAAAAGTGTCTGTAGATACATAAGTAAGGAGGCCAAAATGTAGATAAAATTGTGGGAATATAGTGGGGAAGGGAAGAGTTTGCCATAATTATTTGAATAATTACCTAAATTTTCTATTTTACTTTGTTCCCATATATCTAGTTATTGATGTCTGAAAACAAAATAAGACAGCAAATGAATATTAATGTAATAGACCTCTGAGCATCCCAGCCATGTTTCTCCCAATTAACTTCAAAACAGGAAACAGTTTGAATCCATAAAAATATTCTGAACCATCACTGAAAGTGCACTGATTTCAGAACACATGCTGCATCTTTTGCTGTGAAGACATATTATGGATCTGTTTCGTGAGCATCACCAAAACTATTTTGAGGGCCAAGGGCAACAGTGAGCACGTGTCTAAGAATGTGATACAGGGTGGATCTGAGGGAAGCTGCTCATCCTGAGACTGTCTTTGTGGATTGCACGGAGTAGCTCAACTACGCATTGATCTCGAACAATAGCTTAATATGGAGGTAGAGTGAAAACTGGCCTAGACCAGGGAATATATAGACTGAAAGGGGGTTGCAAAATCTCCCCTAATGATAAAGATATTCTCTCTCTGCTATAGTAAATTCTTCATTAAGTATATATGCCTTTGGGTGAATTTCATTAATTTATTTGACACATTTATTGAGTCTTTAGTATAGATCATCAGAGTGACAGGCCTGAGCATACCAAGATGAAGGCAAGGCTCCCTGGTCTCAAGGAGCTCCCGTTGCGGGGTGGAAGCAAGCCAATAGCACAGCTCAGTCCATGCAATGGCAGAGGCATAGGTGATGGAGAGAAAGACCGAAGTGGGGCAAGGGGTGAGCGGGTGTCAGAGCTGAGTCCTGAGAAGACAGGAATTGGCCAAGTGCTAAGTGGGAAGAAAGCTGGAGTGGGCCCACAGCAAGGAGAGGGAGCCTCGGAGGTGGGAGGGCCGGGATGTGGGGTGAGGCAGAGCTGGAGGCAGGCAAAGTCTGGTCATGAGAGGCTGCCACACCGCCTGAGGAGTGTGAACTTCAACCTGTGCGAGGGGAGCCATCAAGGCTTTCACTCAGTAAAACGCCGTCGGATTCCGATTTCAGAAAGAACACCGTGGCGGCAGCAACAGGGAGCAGGGAGACCAGTCGAAGGCCACAGGATGGCCATTCTGGTAAAGAAGGAGGAGGCGGATGATGGGAAGAAGAAACAGACCCAAGGGATTTTAGGAGGTAGATTGAACAGAACATAAAGACCCAGGTGTGCACGGTGAATAAAGGAATTTCGCATGACTCAGAAGTGGCTGGTTTAGACAACCGTGTGGCTGGAAGCGCCATTCAAGGAGACAGGGAATGTGGAAAGGAATGGATTTTGAGGCACAGATGAGTTCAGTTTTAAACATTTTAAGGTTGAGGTGCTTCTGGGACATCCATGCAGTTATGTCCATTAAACGAGAGGTTTTGGAGATCTGATACCCAAAACGTGTGTTCTGGCTGTGGACACAGGAGTGCAGTTCACCAGGATAGCAATGGCAGGTGAAGCCGTTTGCGTGTGAGAGATCGCACAGTGAGCTCAGGCAGAGCCAGGCCAGAGCACAGCTGAGCCGTGGAGCCTTAGGAACACCTGTGCCGGAGCCAGAGGGGACAAGGACAGAGAGGAAAGCAGTATGTCAAAAGCAAATGATGTCGTGGAAGGCTAGGGAGGAAAGAGTTTCCATCTGGGAAAGGTTAAGTAAAATGTCATGAAAATTGCCTCTTGGGTTTGGCAGCCGAAGAATTATTGACGGCGTTGGTGATAGCAGTTCCCGTGGACCCGAAGGGAGTAAAGCCAGTGGGTTATGGTGACTGCAGGTAAGGAAATGAGGCTGTGTACAAACTACACTTTCAAGAAACTTGACTCTGAGAGAAAGAAAAGAGTTAGGGTGGTATAAAAAGGAAGGGAAGGTAAAGGTGGAATATATTTTAAAAATATGAGAGATTCGAGCACATGTGTATGAAGAGAAAGGCAGTACAGACTCTAGGTTCTAGTCAAGAGCATCACTACTTGAGTTCAAATGCAGCTCTCGCGTGTACTGGCTTGCAGCCTTGGGCAACGTCCTTCCACCCACTGTTCCTCAGTTTCCCCCCTGTCGTGGATGTAATGCTAGTACCTAGGTCATAGGGTTGATGTGAAGATGAAAGGAATTAACAGCTGCAACACTGCTCCTAGTAAACACTCACCAGGCATTAGCTATCATTATAACTCCCATATGCTGAGCGAGGGGAGACCCAAGACGAGGGAGAGGTGCTGAGAAAAGGGAGCTGAGGATGGGATCACAGGTGAATCCGGAGGAGGGAAGGATACCTACAAGATGGGGGAGCCATGACAGAGGTTTAGAGGTTGGGTAAGTTCCTGTTTTCTCGGTGTTTCTTGTTAAAATTAAACACTCCCTAAGGGACTGAGCTGTTAAGTGGTGTTTCAGCTACAACCAGCTGTAGCTGGCTAAAGTTACAGCCAGTTGACTGAGAATGAGTCTCTTAGGCCTTGGGCTTAACCCTGCCTATAAACCCTGTGATTTCCTCTAGTTGACACATTCCTACCGTTGTTCACAACAGCTCAGCACCACAGGAGACCGTTTTACTGTAGGAGAACACTTTCTGCCTCGAAGAATGAAGCAGAGTAACAAGCCGTGATTAAGAGAACCGGGACGGTTTTTGGCCCTCCAAAATGTAGCTTCACAAAATATTTCCCTTCCCATTCGCTCCAGGCTCTTCTGAGCCACGGGTCTCAGAGCGTCTTCTTAGCCGCAAATGAAACCTACTTAAACCAACCATCAGGTGGTCAAGGCAATAAAAGACTCTTTCCGCTTGTAACAGAGTGCAGCTGCTTTGATTTAACATGACTTATATTGCTGTGACCCAGGTGATATTTTTTCTAGTATTTGTCTGGGGCACTGACTCTGAGGGAGACATTCTTCGTGGTTCTGCCCCTGCTTCGAGGAATGACTTTTACTAGGAAGTGGATCCTGTGTTAGTGCCACTCACCTGCCCATCAACACCAGCCCAGCGACTTCAGCATAGAGGGAAGGAACCTGTTTGGTCCTGTAGCATATGTCCCTGCTCGGACAAACTGTGGTATTAAATATATGGAAAGTGGGCGTGGCAGAGCGGCATCCAGGACACGCTTTTGTTTTCTCACAAGTCCTCAGCTTGGTCTGCATAGAGCTCTGGAGACAAGCACTGAGACTGTTACTGAGAAAGGAAGAGAATGTTCATCAGTGAGAAATCTGGCCGAGGCCAGCAGTAGGCTCCTGGAGTCTGCCCACGGGAACCCTTTCCACTCACCCCCACCCCTTTTTTTTTTTGGGAAACAGTCTTGCTTTGTTGCTTGGGCATGAGGGCAATGGCATGGTCATAATTCACAGCAACCTCAAACTCCTAGCTCAAGTGATCTTCCTGCCTCAGCCTCCCTAGTAGTGGGGACTACAGGCACGCATCAGCATGCCTGGCTAATTTTTCAATTTTTTTCTAGAGACGGGGGTCTCACTATGTTGCTCAGGCTGGTGTCGAACTCCTGGCTGCAAGTGATCCTCCTGCCTCAGCCTCCCAGAATGCTGGGATTACAGGCATGAGCCTCCATTCCCAGCCTCCTTCTTTAAGGCAATCGTGACCAGTGATTGAAGGGAAGGGTGGTTTTTACTAAAACTCATGAGGGTAACAATGCCCTTTTTTTTTTCCGGTTTGTTTCTGCAGTACGTATCAGGATACCTGGCATTTAATATATATCTTTAACGTGAATGAATGGAATGGAAGATGATGAGAGCTCAGATAAAGTTACTGACCCCAAGTTCCCCAAGCTAGGACTACAGGTGCATGCCACCATGCACAGCTAATTTTTTTCATTCATTTAGAGATGGGGGTCTTACTGTGTTACCCAAGCTAGTCTTGAACTCCTGGCCTGAAGCAATCCTCTCACCTCAGCCTCCTAAAGTGCTGGCATCACAGATGTGAGCCACTGCACTCGGCCCCAAGTTTTGGTTTTTAATCTTCCTGGTAAGATTGAGCTCACAATAACAATAGAAAGAAGATGTTCACCTGTGGGGCAGATGGTACCATCAACGTCCATGGCCACAGTAGAATTGAGCTGAGCCTCCAAGAGGCCTGCAGTCTACTCTCAAACCAAAACAAAGCAAGTAGGCAGAAGCCGCAGCCCTGCTTTTGAAGTGCATCCCCTAGGGCTGCCCAACATCCCCTCCTGGGCATCCACCAAAGGCCCAGCAATGCCACCTCTCCTCTTTCACACCCGCTGTGGTGTTAGTGAGCTCAGATGGGACAGTCCTAGCCCTGAGTCCTTGTGGAGGGTACCAGCTTCATCTGCTTGGTCTTCCCTGCAGAGAAGAGGATATGTTTCCATTGGACAGCTACTGTCCTTAGGAAGGTCTTCCTAAGACTGAGTCAAAACCTGGTCTGTCAAAACTTCCACTGTTTGGTCTAGTCCTGCCCTGCAGAGCGACACAGAACAAATCGGCTTTCTCTCCACCGTCGTAGCCATACAAATATTTGAAGACATATACACCTTTCCTGTGATTCACATCTTCATCCGATTAAAAACATCCAGTTTCTTATGTTATTTTATAGGTTGTAAGCTCCTTGAGAACAGGGTGCTATCTTCTCATCTCTGTGTCCCCAGCACTTAAATACAGAGTCTAAGCTCACATTTGCTTATGGAATGAATCCATGGAGTCTTATCATCTCCCGTTCTCTCATGTCTCTTTGGACACATGCAGCCAAAATATCTCCTAAAATAGACTGGACAGACTTTTTTTTTAATTTAAAGATTTCTTTTTATAAAAATAATACATCTTCATTCTAGAAAACATGTATCAACAACAACAAAATCCCCCACCATCTCAATATCTGGGGATGAACATATTAACATTTTGGTTTATATGCCTCTTAGGTTTTTTCTATGTGTATATTTTTTAAATATACATTTTCATCAGAATGAGATCATGCAATTTTAAAACCTACTTTTTGTATTTAACAAAGTCTCGGCCGGGCGCAGTGGCTCACGCCTGTAATCCTAGCACTCTGGGAGGCCGAGGCGGGCAGATTGTTTGAGCTCAGGAGTTCGAGACCAGCCTGAGCAAGAGCGAGACCCCGTCTCTACCAAAAATGGAAAGAAATTAATCGGACAG
>CAUYSK010074729.1:0-31940 GCA_963575035.1 Avahi laniger | reverse complement strand
GGTTCTGTGTACTCTGTACTGAGGTGTAGTAAGATTACCCGGTTCTGTTAGACCGTAGGTATTTACTCCCTTTCCGGATCTACACAGGATTGTGTCTTTCTAACCTTCACAGTTGCTAATTCATTTCTTGCTGTTTTCATTCCTCTGGTGTAAAAAATACATGTGAATGATGCATACACACACCTTTTCTGTTTTGGGAATTCCACGCCCAAATTGTCACCATCTAGTGGAGGCTAGTAGAGACATGTGCTTGGCACTGAATTCTGAGTTTTCTGAGCTTTACAGTTTTAGCTAAATGCCTATTCAACCAGAAATGAAAATGTTCACAGAATTTGGGGGGTATGTATGCATCTCAGTAAAGGAGGTATTTAATAAAGCAACAACAGTAGCAATAATGTGGAAGAGTTCTTGAGGACTTATTGTGTATACCAAGCTTTATGCTAAGAGCTTTCTTTTTTTTTTCCTTTTTGTTTGGGAGACAGGGTCTCACTTTGTCACCCCTCCTAGAGTACAGTGGCATCATCCTAGCGCACTTCAACCTCAAACTCCTGGGTTCAAGCAATCCTCTTGCCTCAGCCTCTGGTGCAGCTGGAACTACAGGAGTGTACCACCATGCTCAGCTAATTTTTTCTATTGTAGAGATGGGGTCTCGCTCTTGCTCAGGCTGGTCTCAAACTCCTGACCTCAAGCAATCCTCCCTCGTTGGCCTCCCAAAGTGCTAAGATTACAGGTGTGAGCCACTGGGCCTGGCCACTTTCTTGATTTCATTTAATAGCAGACTTTCGAGGTATGTGTTGTTACTGTCTTCATTTTTCTAGTTGAGACCAAAGCCAGACAAGTTAAATAACCTGCCCAAGTCACAAAAGTAGCTCATGGTGGAGCCCGCATTCTGAACTACTAGATTATATTGATAGTTTCTAGTTTGTTTACCTTTTGGTAAAATTGAAACAGGAATCTTTTTTTTTTTTTTTGAGACAATGTCTTGTTCTGTCACCCTGGCTAAAGTGCCGTGGCATCAGCTTAGCTCACAGCAACCTCAAACTCCTGGGCTCAAGCCATGCTCCTGCCTCAGCCTGTAGCTGGGACTACAGGCAAGAGCCACCATACCTGGCTAATTTTTTCTACTTTTAGTAGAGATGGGGTCTTGCTCTTGCTCAGCTGGTCTCAAACCCCTGACCTCAAGCAATCCTCCCACCTCTGCCTCCCAGAGTGCTAGGATTACAGGCCTGGGCCAGGCTGAAACTGGAGTCTTGCTAGAACCTTTTCAAAGCACTACTTCAGGCTGTTTCTTAGACCATGAGCATTCCTAACTCTTTCTCCAAGGTTCACACTTATGATATGCTTGCATAACATTTGTTTATTTCATTCAGTACTCCTAAGTATTTATGTGATAATGTATATCAGGCTCTGTGGTGGGTACTGGGGACACTGCAGTGAATAAGACAGAATCCAGCCATGCTCACATGGAGCTCACAGTCTTTAAGGCAGTTTATTTTGGTTTATGTTGTTAGCTTCCATTAATGGTCATTTACTGCTTAAGGACCTTTGGCCCCATAAATTAAACAGAGGACAGTATTATTTTGAGGCCAAATAGATAGGACTTCTTGTCTACAATGATTTTTTTGGATACTTCAGTAGAAATGGCAGGTGAAACAAATCTTCACCTACACCTAGACAAGGACAGGTCCCAGGGTGCTCAGTGGGAGTGAACTAACTGTCAAATGGCAGAGTTTAACTTCTTGGCTGAGGCCTGCCTTCTCAAAGCCTAGACTTTGGTTAGACAGAAGAGAGGGAAAGGTGGAATGAGGTGTCACACATGCAGGCTGGCAGATGAAGAGACCTCAGCACTTTGGTTTCCTGGCCATTCTCTGGGGTGTGGTGATTGAACTTGTGCTCTTATGTAATGTATGGTAGGGGATTTCCTCCTTTGCTGTTGCTGGGGTAGCAATTCCTACAGCAGCCCTCCCCCTACACACACACACACACACACACACACACACGCATGCATTGCATGCACACACACCCCCAAAGAAAATAATTTACCTGGATTCTTAAAAGTAAGAACTTTCAAGATTGTTGTGGCTAAGCATTGTTTCACTCCCTCTACGGTCGTCCATCTTCCATAAAAACTTGCCTTTTGCTTCACATCTTGTGCTCTTTTTCCATATCCTTTAGCTCTTCAGACAACCAGGTTACTACTGTTATCGTCCCTCTATAGGCCGGGAGAAATAACAGTACCTTAAAAAAAAAAAAATGGTGAGGTGCATAATCTTCCTGGTTTCAA
Source organism: Avahi laniger (assembly GCA_963575035.1). Taxonomy (NCBI): domain Eukaryota; kingdom Metazoa; phylum Chordata; class Mammalia; order Primates; family Indriidae; genus Avahi; species Avahi laniger. The sequence continues at coordinate 29,656 of CAUYSK010074729.1, read as the reverse complement.
TACCAAACAAATGAACTGGAGAGAATGATGCGGAATCACTTGCCAGCAGAGAGGGAAAGCCAGAGAGCACATGTGCTTGTCTTTCCCTTCAAGTTCCCCATTGACCAAGGGACAATTCACAAGTGGTGGCGGCACGGCCCATCTGCAGGCCTGAATGTCAGCAGATCCACTGGGCCCAGGTTATGTAATTGCCATACATGAAGCATTTTATTGAGCGCCTGAATTGACGTGCGATCTTCTAGTAGAAGTTGACAAGCAGGATTCATTTTCCCTCTTTTATCTGCCTGGATACTGGGGACGTCTTGTTTAGGGGGCATTCCATCAAGCAGTAGGAGAAAGATGAGAAGTAGCAAATAGAGGAAGGATCCCTGTGTCTTGTCTTTTTTCTTTTTTTAACTTTGAGAGCAAACATTGCTTTATTGCAGACTTGAGTGTTGAGGATTAGGACATTTGGGTTAAGAGTGGCAAGCATTGGGGCAAATGCATATGTGATGATAGAGACCTTTCCCCTGGTCTTTAAGATGCTTTCAATCTAGGGGTCACCCACATATTCCATTGTAGTGAAATTTCACTTAGTGGAATGATTTTTTTTAAAAAATTAATGTTCTTAAGTTATGTTGCCATATTGCAGGGACCTTGGAAACTAGAGCAGTGAGAAATACTCCCTGTAAAGGGGGAAGGCAATTTCCACATTGATGAGAGTGAAGGCTGCAGCTTGAGGTTGGGGCTGGAGGCTTTGTGAGGGGTGTTTGAAGCTGTGGATCTCAGAGCTAAGAAACAGTCAGGTGAGCCTGGGGTGACTGCCCTTGAGCATCAAGATTGTTCTCGCTGACCCTGGCTCGGATTCAAGGCAGCAGCTGTTGTTCCCTTGGATGTTCCCCAGATAAAAACTTGCCTTTTGTTTCATCTCTTGTGCTCTTTTTCCATATCCTTAGTTTTTCAGACAACTGGGTTACTACTGGTATCATAGTTACCACTCATGGGAAGTTCTTGAGTGTCTGTGTAAAAATCTTTCATCTGAAAAAGTAGAAGTTCTGGGGCAAGAGGCACCTCTTACAAGGCTTAGGTTTCAGCGGCAGAGCCTGTGAGATACCTGTGTTCTTTCTGCTGCTTGTGCTCATGTTGTCTGTGGTCGTGTCCTTTTTCTTTCTCTTTTAGTTTTTTGGCCTAGAAACCAGCAGGGTTCCTCCATTTGCTCTCTCATCCTCTGGTTCTTACCTGAGTGTGGAAGTCTCCACTCTGCTGGTAGACCTCGCAGTGGTGCTGAGCTGGGTCACTTCAGCCGTGAAAGGCCAACTGTGCTGTCGGGGCTGGGGGACAGTTGTGTCTCTGTGAAGGTACTGGGTCCAGCGACAGCAGGAAGTGCAGCAACTGCAGTGAGAACTGAAATGGGTTTCACAGACTCTGGTGCTGCCTGTGATGTATTCTCCCTCCCTGGCTCTTACGTTTCAAAAAAGGAAAACAGCCACCCTTGAAACATCTGAAGGCTGCATGCCAAGAATTCATGCAGTACTCCTGAAACAGGATATTACTGAAGCATTTTTCTCAAGCAGAAACAGATGTAGTTCCCTGTTACTGTTGCCAGTGTTAGTAGAGCCTTAAAATTACCTGATAGCAGTGTGCCCTTAAATGTACTCTCCCCTCCCAGACACATACACAAGTGTTTTGTTTTATTTTTTGGCAGAGCCTCATTGCTTGATTTGGGGGGGAAGTTAGCCTGGGATTCCTGATGACAGTAATAGGTTCTCAATGGGTTAGCAGACGGCAGAGGTGGTGGCTGACAATTTTTTATTACTCAGAAGAGGATCTTCTATGGTGAAAAATTAAATTATTCAGGATTCTTTTCTCCTGTACTTGGAGATGGAAACAAAACCTCAAAGAAGAGACATGAATAGGGAATCTTTCCCAGCCTCTCCTAGTTCTTACCACCCTTTCTTGAGAAGGAAGGTCTGATATTTCCACATCCAGTCTACTGCCAGCAGTGACTTGCCTTCACCCACAGAAATTTAAGATCAGTGTGTGGAATTGCCCTTTATGTAGGCTGTCCTTGCAGAAATTTTCTTTGGCTAGACTAGGCTTCGACTTCTGACAAAGCCAGTAAAATGAAACTGACTTCTGGGAATGGGATAAGAGCTTGTTTATCCAATTTTTCCTTTTTTGGTTGTTCTCAATTGATCTCAAATTGAGTGGGCAGAAGTTTGAAAAAGGTAACTTGAAAAAGAGAACAAGGTGGTTTTTCTTATTTTCATTTTAAATTGTAGTAGTCTATGCAAACTATTTTTGAGAAGACTGAGGGATTTTTTTTTTTAATTGTCCATACACTGGGACAAGATTACAGAAAGCTTGAAAAATAGAGGAGAAAAAAAAATCATCATGATTCTACCACTCTAACACAACCTTACTTTCTATATATTCTGTTTTTTCATATTTAGTTGATAATCCTGTATATTCAGTTTTATTTTTTTTACATAGTGTTATATCATAAATTACTATGATGACACATACCCTTTATAATTATTTTTAATGGCTTTATAATATTCCATCTAATAGATGAGCTGTGATTTAAATATCTTCCCTTATATATCTGGATTATTTCTATATTCAAGGAGATTTTTAGGGGGGGTGACATTTTATTTTGTCATATTTTAAAGAAACAGCAGCTGGGCGTGGTGGCTCACGCCTGTAATCCTAGCACTCTGGGAAGCTGAGGCGGGATTGCTTGAGGTCAGGAGTTTGAGACCAGCCTGAGGAAGAGTGAGACCCTGTCTTTACTAAAAACAAAAAAAAAATGGAAAGAAATTATCTGGACAACTAAAAATATATAGAAAAAATTAGCCGAGAATGGTGGCGCATGCCTGTAGTCCCAGCTACTCGTGAGGCTGAGACAGGAGGATGACTTGAGCCCAGGAGTTTGAGGTTGCTGTGAGCTAGGCTGACGCCATGGCACTCTAGCCCGGGCAACAGAGCGAGACTCTGTCTCCAAAAAAAAAAAAAGAAAAAGAAAAGATGCTAACAACAACAAAAAAGAATCCTGTGTTTAAGTTTGAACTCTGCAGTAGCATTGCTTTGGTTAGAGGTGACAGTTGCAATAGTGCCTAAATTCGGTGCATGTGTGCTGCTTTGAAAAAATAAAGAGGATTTTCAGTGTGAAAGAGTCAGTTTGAAATTGCATCTTTGTATTTTATAGAGAGAACTTTACCATGAGCCCTACAGAGCCTTCCTTATCAAATATAATTTATAGTTCTCAGAAAGTTTTCCTTTTCTTTGTTAAAAAATTCCATCCCAGGATTCTGTGCACCTGCTCAGGGGCTTCTGCTGGGCTGGGGAGTGGAATGCTTATTGGATAGAGAGCCAGCCAGCAAGGTAGGGAGGAGGGAGAGGGGCCGTGAGTATGTAGGTGGGAGAAAGAGTGCTCTTTAGAACAGCTCCCACGGGACTTTTACAGGTGGCCCTAGGGTTACACTTGAGGTTAAAAATACAGATCATGCCAAACACAAAAGGAGCAGATGGTGCTGCCTGGAGTGTCATTTCCTCTACAGGATCTGTCACTGGGTGATTTTACATTATGCCAACCAAATTAATGAAATAATGCAACAGAATATCTCCTTTTGCACTTGCCCTAATTCAAACTACAGGTTGAGTATTCCTCATCTGAAAATCTGAAATGCAAAATGCTCCAAAATCTGAAACTTTTTGAGCACGCACATGATGCTGCAAGTGGAAAATTCCACATTTGACCTCACGTGATGGGTTTGTTTCGTGTACAAAACCATTACAAATATTTTATAAAATTACTTTCAGGCTATGTGTTTAGATTTGGGTCCCATCCCCAAAATACCTTGTTAAGTATATGTAAATAGTCCAAAATCCTAAAAAATACAAAATCCAAAACACTTCTTATCCCAAGCATTTTGGATAAGGGATACTCAGCTTGTACTAGTATTTGTGATCAATAGCTGATCTTGCTTTCCCTGCTCCTAGATACCTATTAAAAGGTCTTGAAAGTGGGTAGGTGCCAGCCACATAATTGCTTAACAGCGTAAGGATGGTTCTACCCCAGAGAAATGTGATATAGGGCATACACCCTTTGTCCAACAAGATAGACAAAAACCAGGAACTTGAATTATCTTCTCTGGGTTCCTGTATCTGGAGCCAAGCCCAAGGATCAGTCTTTCCAGAAAGTTCCTTCCTGTGTGTGTGTGTGTGTGTAAATGTGTGTGAATGTAGCCATAACTTCCCTGTCACAATTCACTGCCAATTTTGGGATTTGGAGCAGGCCCTTTGTGTTAATGTACATTCTTTTCCCAAGTCCTAGGGTTTCAAAAGGCTGAGTGAGGTGAGACAAGCTCTTATCTGAAGATTCAAATTCTTGACTGTAGCTATCTAGATGCTACCAAAACTCCTTGCACAGCAAACCAAGTATGTGAGGAGAGACTGTGTAGGCTCATGAAATGTTAGGGTTGGGAGAGGTGGGACTTTATTTTACCTTCCCATTTTATAGAAAGGAGAAATGGGAAATGGATGCTCAGAGCTGGCTTTCCTCAGTGTTGAAAGGGGCCAGTAGAGAAGCCAAGGCCCCTGATTCCTAGTGCTTTTTCTTTTCTTTTTTCTTTTTTTTCCGAGACAGAGTCTCACTCTGTTGCCCAGGCTAGAGTGCCCGTGACATCAGCCTAGCTCACCACAACCTCAAACTCCTGGGCTCAGGCGATCCTTCTGCCTCAGCCTCCCAAGTAGCTAGGACTACAAGCATGTACCACCATGCCCGGCTAATTTTTTATATATATATTTTCAGTTGTCCAGCTAATTTCTTTATATTCTTTTTAGTAGAGACGGGGTCTCGCTTTTGCTCAGGCTGGTCTTGAACTCCTGAGCTCAAACAATCCACCCGCCTCGGCCTCCCAGAGTGCTAGGATTACAGGTGTGAGCCACCGTGCCTGGCCCCTAGTGCTTTTTCTACCTCCCTGTAATCACCTCCTTGTTTCTCCTCTTCCTCTGGGCCTGTCCCAGGAAAGGGGATTGGGAGTCCAGCAAGGGTGTGTGGTTCATATCGTTTGGAGCAAACTCAAGTCCTTTCTGTGATTGTGGTTTTGAGTCTAATAGTGAAATTAGGAAATGAGTCTTTAAGTCCAGTTCTTCTGAGGGAGAACTATTCATAAAATGGGCGTATTTGTGCTTAGGCTGGGCCTGCTTAACTATTTTATTTCTATGCTGTGTACTTTTGCCATTTAAAAGCACCTCTTGACCCAGGCCAATAAGATAGATGTGTTCTGTGTCATATTTCCCCTTGGGCCTCCCTTGCCCAGGTGGCACAGTGGCAGGTGTTGTTGGCAACCTAGATCTAGTAGGATTGTCTAAAGATTGGGAATGTGCTGTCTGGGAGAGCTGACTCTGCCCCCACCCCATCCCACCCCCCAGCTCATAAGCAGACCAAAACCTTCACAGCTGTGGTTCTGACTTCTCAGGCTTGTGTTATGTGGAATCAGCCACTCACCCAAATGCAGTGTGAACACACATCTCTAACTGTATGTGTCTAACCAGCCGAGAAGGAAACAGGTCATATTTGCTGGCTTTCCCCATCCCTGGGAGCCAGTGAGCAGAGTTTTGTTTTCAGTGGGTGCTGCTGTTTCAGTTGGCATGTTCAAGGCATTGCTAGAGAATTACCGAATGGTGTGTTGGCTGCTCCACACCTTTATCAATCCTTGATTTCCCATCCGCCTCCAGGTAGAAACTCTGCGATGGGAAGGCCATCTACCTCCTTGTTTCAGTCTGGTGGGGATTTTGCTTGTCACACAGCAGGATAGCAAGAAAAACAGGCTCTGCATTTCATAAGAGTTCATCGATCCACCTTTTTTCCCCCTTTACATGCACCCTCAAGTCATAATAATTTGTGAGCTGATAATCTGGTTGGGCTGTGATGTCAGCCTGGTGGGAGGCGGGTAGATGGTTGATGCAGAAACCAAAAGGAAGTAAATCTAGTTGTTTGGCAAGTAACCAGTGAAATGCTTGTTCTAGGTGCTCTGTGTATAGTAGTGAACAAAGAACAAAATGGACACAGTACTGCCTACGTGGAGTTAGTGGTTTGGGGGAATACACATAAGTTATTTAATTTGAGAGCAGCATTGGAGGAATCTGTTGTGTACAGTAGATGTTCACCTTGACTGCTCTGGCTTTGTCAGTGACTTCTGTGCTTCAGAACATTAATCACCCTGGAAGGGAGAACTTGAAAAATATCCTTGGAGAGTTCCCTCTGGCTTCCCTAGCAAGAAAGTAAATTATCTCTCTCTGCAGTGAACTAGGTTTGGGAGTTTGATGTGAAGATTCCTGTTTTCTGGCTTTACTTAACCAATTAGTTTTTTTTTTTTTGAGGAAAAAAAAAAGTCTCACTCTCTTGCCTGGGCTAGAGTGCCATGGCGTCATCCTAGCTCACAGCAACCTCAAACTCCTGGGCTCAAGCGATCCTACTGCCTCAGCCTCCCGAGTAGCTGGGACTATAGGCATGTGCCACCATGCCCAACTAATTTTTTTCTATATATTTTTAGTTGTCCAATTAATTTCTTTCTATTTTTGGTAGAGATGGGGTCTCGCTCTTGCTCAGGCTGGTCTCGAACTCCTGAGCTCAGAACGATCCGCCCACCTCGGCCTCCCAGAGTGCTGGGAATCTTTTTTTCCTCTCCTATCTCTCCCCTAAGCCTCAATTTTAGACAGAAATGTTGATTTGCGAGCTTTCTCTTCCTCATATATGTGTGGCTTTGTAACTTGCTGGGGGCAGAGAAAGACCTAGGCTCTCTCCCTCCCCCGCAATATGTTTTTACCTTTGCGATAGCCATCTATGCTGACATTGAAAGTTCCCTGAGGTCAGTGACTGTCTCCATCCATTTCTTTGTACCCGCTCCTGGATTAATGGGTTGATTAATAAGTGACTGACTAGGTGTAGAGGATTAAAATAACAAGTGTAGGAGGGCAAGGTGGCTTTGAGGCCGGGAGCCTTGATGACAAGGAATGAAAGTGGTATTGTTGATGAAATTCTAAAAATGGAGACATTTGGAGGGAGGCCTGGTTTGAATGAAAAAACAAATATAAACAAGGTGATAAAAAGCTATTAGCATTCACCAAATTCACCCTGACTGGTGGCAGGTCAAGAAGACAGCTCAGGAACCATGGCAGTGGGAGGTGAAGGAGAGAAGGGCTATTGGAGGTATCCAAAATGTCCTAGCAAGGCCAGCCAAAAACAAGCTATAGGACCCCTTGTGATGGATGAAGACCTTTATTTCCAGAATTCTGTTGTTCTTTTAAAAGCCTCAGGAGACATCATTCACTCCCTAAAACCAACTTACACATTTGCCTCTGCAATTGGGAGAAATATATTTCGTTAGTATCCAGTGTGAATTGGGTTGCAGGCAGAGAAATACCTAATACAGAATGACTTGTTTCTCTTTGTTCTCCAGAATTGAGCTCTTTTGTGGGCAGTTCTCTTGCTTCTAGAATTATATAATTGTGTGGGTCATCTCATTTGAAGGTCTGTGCATGCTTTTCTAAAAGCAGTTCTTTGAAGGAAGGGCTGCTCTGTACAAATGCTGACATGCTTTTCTTGGGATATGTGTGAGCAACAGTAGAATGAACGGATTTCAGAGCCTTTGGTGTTAGTATAACTTTCTGTGAATAGTGAAGATACTAGTAGGGTAATGTTAAGACAGCAAGGTGGAGTATTTTTCAAATAACACATCTGAATTTGTTCATTAATTGAACAAGTATTGGATGTTCTTTCCCATATAGTAATTATCTCCCCTCAGGAATTCTTTGCAGCACATAGTTTAACAATTATGCATTTTTTTGAATTGTTCTCCAATGTTTTGGTTGATCTTTTCTCCTCATAGATTGCAATCCCCTTGAGGATGTTTTGAGTTTCCTCTGTGTTTAGTATGCAGGCTGGACATCCATATTAATAGCAATAAAGATTTTCTCATTCTACAAAGTGCTTTTATATAAGATATCTCATATAATACTGTAAGGAAGATTTTAGGTACATTTTACACGTGAGAAAGAGAGGCCTTTGGCAAGCAGTGTGTGTTTTGCATTGACTGTACTTCTATATAGAGTAGGGATGCTGAGTCAGCTGGGGCTCAAATGCTAAATCAGACAGTGGTATCATAGTTTATGCTGAGAAACGGGAAACCTTCTGGAATTGCAGACTTGATAAATTTTAGCTTAACAGCAATATAATAGTAATAGCCCCTTTTCTCCCCCCCCCCACCCCCATCTCAGCACAGGAACCCTCAAGGTCAGTGTGTTTTTTTATATACCGATGGGACTAAAAGGTCCCACAGCCGTGCGCCACATAATGACATTTCAGTTAATGATGAACTGCATATATGACGGTGATCCCATAAGATTATAATGGAACTAAAAAATTCCTATTGCCTAGTGACGTCATGGCCATGGTAACATCATAGCACAATGCATTACTCACGTGTTTACGGTGTTGCTGGTGTAAACAAACCTGCGCTACCAGTCATATAAAAGTCTAGCATGTACAATTATGTATAGTACATAGTACTTAATAATATAATAAATGACCATGTTACTGGTTTATGTATTTATTATGTTTTTTATTGTTCGAGTGTACTCCTGCTTATAAAAAAAATTAACTGTAAAATGGCCCCAGGCAGGTCCTTCAGGAGGTGTTCCAGAAGAAGGCATTGTTACCCTAGGAGATGACTGCTCCATGCATTTATTGCCTCTGAAGACCTACCAGTGGGACAAGATATGGAGGTGGAAGACAGTGATATTGATCATCCCGACCCTATTTAGGCCTAGGCTAATATGTGTGCTTGTGTCTTAGTGTTTAACAAAAAAGTTTAAAAAGTAAAAAAAAAAAATAGAAAAAAGCTGGTAGATTAAGGATGTAAAGAAAAAATATTTTTTATAACTGTACAATGTAGGTTTCAAGCTAAGTGTTACTTACAAAAGAGTCACAAAATTTAAAAAATCAAAACATTTATAATGTAAAAATGTTACAGTTAACTAAGATTAATTTATTATTGAAGAAAGAAAATTTTTTAAAATAAATTTAGTGTAGCCTAAGTGTATAGTGTTTATAAAGTCTACAGTGGTGTACATTAATGTCCTAGGCCTTGACATTCACTCACCACTTCCTCATTGACTCACCCAGAGCAACTTCCTGTCCTGCGGGCTCCATTCACAGTAGATGCCCTATGCAGGTTTACCATTTTTTATCTTTAATACCATATTTTTATTGTACTTTTTGTATGTTTAGATATACAAATACTTGCCATTGTGTTACAGGTGTCTACAGCATTTAGTACAGTAACATACAGTATCATGCTGTACAGGTTTGTAGACTAGGTTATACCATATAGCCGAGCTGTGTAGTAGCTGTACCATCTAGGTTTGTGTAAGTACACTCTGTGATGTTCACGTGACATTGCCTAATGATGCATTTCTCATGAAGTGTCCCCATCGTTAAGAGAAGCATGACTTAATTTGAAAGGGCAGCCCGTGTCTCACAACCAAGGAAAAAGCATTCTCATGCAGTACAAGGGGTTTTGATTTTTATTTTTTAGAGGAGGGGGGAGCCAAAACCATGGAATCTAGAAATCCATGAAGTTGACAGGTTATTAGAGGGTCCATATGAGAGTAAGCCAGAGCAGAAATTCTGAATTCCTTGGGGTCTAAGGACTCTGTGATGGAGATTTTGAGCAACTCTGCATGCTCACCTTGTGTCAGGCATTGCTGGAATTTTCATTCTAACTGTCCCGTGGGAGTATTCTGACTCTAGGCAGCAATTGTGGGTCCAGGCCCTCTCTAAAATACCCTACACACTGTTGCCGAAGGGGACTGCCTTCCCCTCAACTTTTGAGGGCTCCCAAAGGAGCTTCCTTTTGCTGCTGACTTGAGGAGCCCAGCATGTTCTGTACGTGAGGCTCGTCTTCCCCATCATCCTGCCCGTGTTTTTGGCTGAAGATGAGCCTGTGTGGGCAATGAGGAGGTAGAGGTGAAGGTCCTGCCTTCCCTTCGACGGCTTAGATTTGAAGGAATTCGGTGCTGATGCTCTTGGGGCAGGGGTGTGCTTGGACAGCCCTGTCTGTTTTTCTCCCATTTGGTTGGGAGAGTGGAGGAGTAAGACTGGCTCTGGGCCAGGCAGTTTCCCCTTTCCTGTGATGAATGAAAATGGACAATTGTTTTAAGAAGTAGGTACTTAACGGGAGGTAGTGAAAGGTCTTGGGCTTTGGAATCAGAGTGACCCTGCTTTCTGTCTCAGCTCTGCCACTTACTAGCTATATGACCTTGAGCAAATTTAATCTGTTTGATCCTCATTCTTTTATAATTTGCAAAGTAGAAATGATATTGACACTACCTGTCTCTAGAATGGATAGCTACCAAAATATTAACGATCACCTGGTATGGGGAATTCTGGGTGATGAAAGGTAAAGGGAACTATAACTTCTTAAACTTGCCTTTTGTGTCATTTGAATTTTTCACTGTTGGCATGTATAATTTGAATAATGTTATTAAAGTTACATTTAAAAATATCCCCTTATAGAGTTGTCGTGAAAATCGAATGAGATATTTAAAATGGTAGGTGCAAAGCCAGGAGCCACCACGTACCTGTAATCCCAGCTACTTGGGAGGCTGAGGCAGGAGGATCAAGACCAGCCTGGACAATATAGCAAGACCCTGTCTCCAAAACAAACAGTAGGTACAGTGGCTGACAACTAAAAGATATTTAAATGGCAGTTTGTGAAAGAAGTATGAAATAATAGCTGACCCTTGCTTTTGTAGTGTTAGATTTTCCACATGCTGGGTACTGTGGCTCACGCCTGCAATCCCAGCTACTGGGAAGGCTGAGGTAGAAGGATCACTTGAGCCCAGGAGTTCTAGACCAGCCTGGGCAACATAGCAAGACTCTGTCTCTTAATAAAAAAGAAAAAAAAAAAGAAGAAAAGGAAAGCCTTCATGGTTGTGTTAGGGTGTTTGGATTCGGGGTGCTTTATTTATTTGTTTTTTTGAGACAGAGTCTCCCTCTGTTGCCCATACTAGAGTGCTGTGGCATCAGCCTAGCTCACAGCAATTTCAAACTCTTGAGTAGCTGGGACTACAGGTACCCACCACCACTCCTGGCTAATTTTTTCTATTTTTAGTAGAGACGAGGTCTCACTCTTGCTCAGGCTGGTCTTGAACTCCTGAGCTCAATGATCCTCCCACCTTGACCTCCCAGAGTGCTAGGATTACAGACGTGAGCCACCATGCCCAGCCTGGGGTACTTTCTTTTTTAAAAAAAAGGATTTTCATCTGACCGTGTGGCTGTTAAGCAACAGCTTCTTCAACTGAAAATGGGAGTTAACAGTAGCATCTACTCCATGTGGGGGTTTTGAGGATTAAATGAGATGAGACATGTCAAGTGGCTAACCTGGTATCTGGCACTTAGTAAGTGCTCAGTAAATATTAGTTGTTATCAGCTGTTATCCTCACAACTATGCTTGAGGCGAGATGGGATTGGTACCCACTTTAATGTGACAGAAAATGAGGCACAGAGTAGGTACGAGGTGACTTGTCTTATGAGCAGGTGTTGGGTTAGCAGCAAAAACAGGGCTGACACCGGCATGGTCTCCTTCATGGTTCAGTGCTTGCCCTGTCAGAGTGGGTGGCAGCAAACCACTGAGGAGGCCTCACAGATACATTGTCAGGAAGCATTGGCTGGGTTGCAGATGTGAAACTAGCAGAGCACCGCCTGTCTGGACGGAAGTATTATCGAGGGTTGGTGTGCTTGGTGGGGTTGAGTGAGTGAGAGAGGCCAACTTAGGACCACATCCTTTCCCCACTCTCCGGGGTAAATGGACCACATCCAGAGTGACCAAGGGGAGGGGCTTCTTTCCTCTCTCAACTCTTTTTCACATCCTCTGGTCTCGGTAAGTGGCACGCTCCCTACCACTGCTACCCTTGTTGTGAGCTTAGTTCACTGAACTCTGTCAGGTCTGGAAAATTCAGATCTGGCCTTCTCTGTGACCCTGTCTCTGCTAGTGGAGTCTGCACTGACAGCCACATTGCCTGAGTCTGCTCTTTATCGTTCTCTTTCATCCTGGAAGGCCTGCACCAGGACGGGCTCAGTTTCTCTCCCCAACCTTTTTGGCACCAGGGACCATTTTCATGGAAGACAGTTTTTCCATAGACGGGGAGAGGGGTGGTTTTGGGATGATTCAAGCACATTACATTTATTGTGTACTTTATTTCTATTATCATTACATTGTAATATATAATAATATGTAATGAAATAATTAAACAACTCACCATAGGTTTGGGGACCCCTGCTCTGGGGGAAAGCCACTCTCTCCACTTGTTGGTGCTGCCCATAAGGTTCTACCTGCTCCCACAAGTATCTACCTGTTTGTGGGACTGAGTGGTTGAGTTGAAGCCAATCTTGGTTGGAAATAGGTTTTGAGCTTTCCTGTGGGTTTCTGTTCTGTATATTCACAATTTGAGAGGAAAAACTCGCTGAGTGATTTCTGCCCAGTACTGTTTCCAGAGAGCAAAAAATTCTCCACCCTAATCTAATTCTGGGGCCAGAGCCGATTAAGCCCCCCAGCTTCCCACCTTGGCTTTTTACAATATACTTCTCACCATTGCCCTTTGTGTTCTCTCCTTATCAGACTTTCCCACATTTGACCTGTTCCCTTCCGCCTTCACAGGGGTCATGAAATACTTACCAGCTGGTGAAAAATACAGGCCATGCAATGTGAAATGTTTTACCAATCGGAGTTTGCATAGTGGACTGGAAGAAGGAGTGTGCATATTTGTACAGACTCTTGCAACATTTGATAGGTTTTGTGTAGTTTACATGTCTTCCAAATACACTCTTTTCCAAGTTTGCATTTAGCGGTGGCTGGCAAATCCTGTAGTTCATTTTCCTTTGGAATATCTCCTTGCTGTAGGTATTGGGTTCACACTTTATAATTCCCCATCAGGATCTGAAAATTATGAGGTGGCCTACCTTTGAGGCACCTACTTTTTCTTAATACCAACTGAGTCACTGCACCTCTTTTGAGGAGTCTGCTTTGACTCCTGTTGGCTTGGCAACAGGAAGATCCTCTTACAGACCTCGGAGTCTTTAACTAATTGCAAAATAAGAATCTTCAGTGGAGAAACCCCCCTCCCACGTCCTTGGTGAAAGCCCCTCTAAAACACAAGTGATTCAGAGCCTTTATTATGTTTCTCTAGTATTTATCTGGTTTTTGAAGATAGTCATGCTTAAATTAATTCTGGTTTTAAGGTTGATGATTGAAAGTTTTAGGGGAAGTACTTAGAACCAAGCTCTGAGTTCATTTCAGGCCTAATCACGAATTTGCAGGAGCAGCTTCAGGACACCAGAGAGGCATGGCACACTGCCTTGGAGCTGTCATCCAGCATGCCACCTTTTGGGGACCATACTGTAGGTAGTCCCTGGCCTATGTAAAGTTGTGCCTGGGCCTTATTGGAAATGAACCAGATGGCATTTCTAGTAAATCTGGCAGATGTTTTTGCTGTCAGAGTTAATTAAAAATTTTTTACATGTAAATGTGGATTTATAGGATTCTTCCTTTTGGGGTTTTAGTCTCATGTGGATGTGCTGCTGCTCCTACCTTAGAGAGCCTTTATTTGTTCCTTGCTTCTGACCCGAAGTGACTCTTAACTCCATGTCTTCCCCTGCCCTCATCAGATGGATCATTTGTGGTGGGGAGGTACGAAGTGACCAGTCCTCTCTAGCATAACTTGAAGGTTGCCATGTGCCTGCTGCAGAGATATTGTTGGTGATCAAAGTGTTCATCATTTGAGTCATTCTTTTGGATTAAGACATTTGTATTTAGCAGGTATGATGTCTAGAAAGAGTGACTATATCAGAGTAGCCCAGAAAATGAGAAAAATTCCTTTGAAGTGGAGCAAGGTAGGAAGTATTGAGTGCATGCTCTGTGCCAGGCACTGTGCTAGGTGTTTTACCTAGGTGGGCTTATCTTCACTGTATAGATCAGGAAACCAAGCTCTGAAACGTTAAGTACTGTAATTTAACTGTGTTGCAGCTAAAGCCAAAGTTGGAGTGATCCCAAAGCCTGTGGTCTTTTCATGGCAGGTAAAGTGTATTTGGACAAGAAGGGTGGGGTGGGGGTTGAGGTGGTGAGGGAGCAGAGGACAAGTGCCTGGAGAGTGGAGGGTAGGGTCAGGTGTGAGCTGCAGTGAGGGGCACCTGGGAGTGGATGGTCCTGGGGAAGGGTGTGGAAAGGAGAGGACGGTGAGCAAAAACAAGCCACAGTGGAAAAAGGGAGATTGGGCTGTCTCTTGGAGGGGGTGTAATGTCGGATGCTGGCGACTCTTCCCTGAGGGGCCAGGGAGGGACCAGAGGGGCCTGGAGGACCAGATAGCCTTTGTATTTAGGTAGGTGGCAGTTGGGCCCCCACAGGAAGCCTTTTAATCCCTGGTATTTATAGACTGGCCTGTACTCTACTGAAAGGCAACTCCTATTTCAGTTAGCAAAGGCCGCATTATCTGTCTTTGAAACGCCGGCTTTATGGATCCCCATTTGGCCTAGCGGGCGGGGCCGGGCAATGCCCCGTTACATTATCCTGATTCCCTGCTGCCACAGAGGTTTTTCAGGGACAGTTCTGCCATTTCCCTCTGAGTGACCTCTGGCTGACCCCTCTCCTGCAGATGCTCCTTTTCCTCTTGGGGACGAGTTGGAGCCGGGACTGGGAAAGGCAGCCCTCTTGTCTCTGTTCCAGTTGGCCAGAAGTGCCCAGCAGTGATGATTCTGGTTTGTTCTCCAGCTTCTCACCGTGAGGGTGTTGCTCCATTTGCAGCATGACCAACCCTACAGGTAGTCAAATTTAACGTGGATTTATTGAGCACCTGCTAGGGTGTGTTTGTTGGGGGTGGTATATGAAGATGATGGTGGCAGGTCTCCCACCTGCTGAGGGGGACTGATGAGTAAACAGCTCCTGTGGTCACGCTAGTTTCTTTTCCTTATAGCAGGAAGTGTCCATCAACTTTCAGTTTTGACTAACATAAATGGTGGTTGTGGGGATTGAATGTAGTAATAATGAATTGAGACTGTTTCGAGAAGTATAAAGCTTTTGATTTATGCAAAACTTTATTCATATTACAAGGTAGGCTGATAATAAAAGCTAATATGTATTCAGTGTTTTCTATGTTCCAGGTACTGTTCTAACTGCTTTATACGTGTTAGCTTTTTAAATTTTCACAGCAACTTTAAAGTAGGTTGCTTATATTGTACCCATTTTACAGTTAAAAGAGGATTAAAAAAAACTTGCCTAGGATGGCACCACTGGTCAGTGGCAGAGCCAGGCGGTCTGAACTCTTGGCCACATACTGTGTGTGGCTTCTGTTAAGGTCTTGTGGAATTCAGGGAGTAGAGGTGGTCTCACCCCAAGGGCAGGCAACAGCCAGGACTTACCCTCAGAGACCAGAAAGAAGCAGAGAAAGGTCAAACTGATGCCCAAGAAAGCATCAGCATTTCTGCACAACTTAATTAAATTACGGAAACCGTTTCTGAGCTAAGAGCCATCTTTCTTGGTTAGTAATACAATTGAAATAGATAATTTAAGGCAAGGAGGAAGGACAAAATTGGTGAGCTCACATATACGGATGGGTGCTTATTGACTCTGACTAAAACAGAGAGGCAAAACCTTAAAGTGACATCTTTATTCAGTTTACAAACAAGAGCAAAGACCCAAGTAACATGCTTCATATTTGGACTCTTAAAGTACACATGTTTGAAAATAATAACTTCCCTTCTCAGCCCTTTTCCATTTAAATTTTTAAAAAGTTTTTATTAAGAATATATGAATTTGAGCATTAATATGTAGTGCATCCATATTTGGCAGTTATTTTCCAGAGAAATCCAGCTCATTTTTGGAGGCAGTTCTAGCCTGGTTATTTCAAATGTAGAAGATTGGGGACAAGGATACTTGCAGATTGTGGAAAAGGCAATCTCAGATGCATGTCTGTAAAGGGAGCTCTGGGAGTTAATGTCTCTGAATTCCTGTTCCATTGCACTCCATTCTGTCAACAGCTTTCTTAACATGGGGTGTCTGTGGCCTATAACTGAAAGTGATTGTCTCATTACCAGTTTGTGGGAATTAACCATCATCTACTGACCTGTGTTCCCAAATCTTGCAGTGGCTTTAGAAGTCTCCTAGAATGTCCCAAGGCAGTGCCTCTCAGAGTATGCTCCAGAATCACCAGGCCAACCCTAGACCTTCAAAATCAGCCCCCTCTTATCACATGTTAAACCAGCTTTCCTTTGTTCACATTCTGAAGTAGAGTGGGGAAATAAGGTCCCACCTCACCTCAGGAGAGTATATAGCTGCAAGCAGTGTGGGAATAATCTTCAAAGCTTTTTTTTTTTTTTTTGTAATGATGACTCTTGGTCCATAATACATACAGGATAATTTTACCATTTAAAATGAATTACATTATATAACATGGAACACGTTTGAACCTCTACCAAGGTTGTATGCTTTGGGGTCAGACTGCTTAGTTTGAAATCTTGTCGTCATCACTTTCTATCTGTGTGACCTTGGACAGGTTATTTAACCTCTCTGTGCCTTGGTTTCCTTGCCTAAACGTGGAGATAATAATAGTACCTACCTTTGAAGGTTGTGAGGATCAAATCAGATATTAGATGTAAAATGCTTAGATCTCGGTGCAGTGAATAAACACACAAATGCCAGTTAATAATACTGATACTATTATTGTTATCTCAAGGTTTCATGTTACGGGGGTGGGGTTATGACCACTCCGTGTGGAAGGGCACAATGTGACTGTTCTAGGGTAGCCAGAATCTGTCACAGGTGGGCTGGGTGCAGTGTCTCAAGCCTGTAATCCTATCAATCTGGGAGGCAGGGGTGGGAGGATCGCTTGAGATCAGGAATTCAAGAACAGCCTGAGCAAGAGTGAGACCCTGTCTCTACTAAAAATAGAAGAAATTAGCCAGTCAACTAAAAACAGAAAAAAATTAGTGGGGTGTGGTGTTGCGCACCTAGTAGTCCCAGCTACTCGGGAGGCTGAGGCAGAAGGATTGCTTGAGCCCCCAGGAGTTTGAGGTTGCTGTGAGCTAGGCTGACGCCATGACATTGTAGCCCGGGCAACGAGTGAGACTCTGTCACAAAAAAAAAAAAAAAAAAAAAATCTGTCACAGGTGGAAGGGAAATACTTGTTTAGAAATGGCAGAGAATCTACCAAGTTGTTATAACCAACAACAATTTGTTCTTCATTTGGTCTGGGTATTTTTTTTTTCTTATGCTTGTTTAATGGTTAGGAAAGAGGGCTAAATTGCATTTTTTCTTTGTAAAGATGTACAACTCAAGTTTCTTTCCCCCAGTAACTTACTTGTTTTAAAAAAGTTTTAAGAAAGTACAAATTATACTTGTTTCTAGAAGAAAGATTCGGAAATAACAGGTTAATTGCAACCCTTACAGAGAGCTGCACTGTTTGCCCTCCTCTTGTGCTACTTCTGTCTCTAGCTGGTCAGGGATGCCTGTGGCTGGCAGGGTGTTGGGCTTCAGAGGGAGGGGCTGCGATTTGTGGGAGCCAGACTAGTCTTCCTGGGGCTCTCAGGGTTGATACTGCTCTGTCTCCTTCCTCCTCCCTCACTAAATGCAGCTGGGGAGGCTCCGCCTAGAAGGGGAAAACTCATTGTGCAAGGAGAACACTTCTCTCGTGGCTTTTAAAATGTAATGCTTCCTTCCCCTTTTCTCTTCTTCTCAGAATAAGAGCTGCCAGTAAAACTTTAGTGCAGGACTATTGAGTTGTATTTAACATGGTGTGACGGGCTAAAGAAATTGTCAGCTCCTCCTTTCCTTATCTTTTCATCGATCCCTCTTGCCCTCCCTTGCAAAGGGGAATTACAGGAAATCACAACTAGCATAAAAAAGCCTCAGGCAGATGGGAAGGATGGAATGTGTAACCCCCATTCCCAGAAACAGGCGGGATGGCTGAACTGACTGACCTTAGCATTTGTTGTTCACTGAGCCAAAGCATTGCCTGAAGATAATGGCACCATCTGGGAATGGAAACCTGAGTCTTCATGCTCTCCTCCAAGACTCCCCCTCCTTTCCTGACTCCTCCAGTCTAGTCAGTGACCAGCCCCTGCCAGTTCTTTCTAATACACGTTCCTCCCTCCACCACCCGGGGCCATACCTTGTCATCCTGCCTGGCCTTCCAGCCTGCCTTAGTCTCTTTTGCCATCTCCCCTGAACATGGTTCTTATCTCCGGTGAGACTAGGTAAGAAAGCAAAGCCTTGTGTGTATGGGAGGTGGTACTGTATGGTGGGGTGCTCCTTGAGGGCCAAGGATTCTCCTCACATATAGGAGGCCATTAGCGAGTGCTTGTTGAAGTGGATTAGGACAGGTTTCCTGCTCAAGAACATTTGTTGACTTCCCACTACCTACTGATCCAAGGCTGAATTTCTCTGCCTGTTTTTCATAGTTGTGCTAACTGGCCTTAAGTTAAGGTCAGTTTGAATACTGACCTTACAAAGGTCATACATACATGCATTCATTAAGTATGCATACTTAATGCTTTGTGGAATAACCAGAGTCTGCCCTGTGGCAGATACTAGGGACACCAGTAAGAACTGTCCCTTGCCCCGAAGGATTTCAGAATGGAATTTATTTTCTGTTCTTCCCTGATCCTTGGCTTCTCTTCCCCGCTCCCCCATCCAGCTTGCTTACTTCAGCATTCCTGCCCCAGAAGGAATGTTCCCTCTTTCTCCTTTAAATATTCTCTCTTTCTGTCTCCATACTTACTCAGCCCTCAAGGCTTTCAGGTCAGATCTCCTTCTTTTTAAGGCCCTCTTTGATTATCTTGATTCATATCAATTTCTCTTTTTTTTTTCCTATGTTTTTTGTTATTTTGTCCATAAGTCACAAACAGCTCCTGCTTATTCTTCCTTATTTTCTAATTCTCATACCTGACTATTTAGCATTTTATTGCACCCATATAAAATACTGAAATCCATATGCCTGCCTCATTGTTGTCTTGATTTTTTGCTGTCTGGGTGTGCAGCCTCCCCAACTCCACTGAAAGTGTCTGGTGGATTGGGGACCGTACCTCTGTGTACGGTCCCCAGTTTTGTAAGCTGTTTGTAGAGTGTCAGGAAATGATGATACATGGGGTGGATGAAGGTGGACCACTGGAGGTAAAAGGTGATCTGACAGTGCTTTGGGAGTATGGGAGCAGGATTCTGGGACACCTTGTACAGAAGAGGGTCTGGGGGCAGGGGACCATCGTTTAGGACTCTGGGAACCAAGGCCTGAGAGGAAATGGAAAGAGCAGGAAGGGTCAGACCTGTCCCTCAAGAGTTCATCCCATCTTGAGATTCTCTTGAAACCCAGGTTCACGTGGAAAATGTGGTCATCCTAGAAGTTGACAGGGTCCTTGGGGAATGGTGGTGAGACCAGATGCTGCTGTTTGATCCAGGTTCTCTGGTGAATCACCCCAGAAGGAGGGTGTGAAAGGTGCCTGGCCACAGGGAGTGGACATCTAGGGGCAACAGTGAGCAGACTTGTCAGACTGAGGATTTATTTGTATTACTGGCATTTGTATTGATTGCTCTGGGAAGTTTGGGGATTTGAATGTATTCTGCAAATACATTTTCTTTCTTTGCCTTGTCACTGATGTGGCTTATGGGCTTACCTTGCATTTTTTCTTTGAATAGTAGAATCTTACGTGAAATTAAAAGCAGTGTCCTCCGCTTCTGACTTTGGTAGGGCTTTAAACATCATGTTAACTTTCCTCCCATCTCCCTTTCATTTCTCAGATCCACCTAGGATTGTGAAACGGGTTGGTAACTTCTGTGGCCTGGGACCAGTTTTAGCCAGCTCAATTCCCTGTTACCCAGTTTAAATCTAAGGGGCACATCTAAATTTACTGGAATTCTGTAGGTAGTGCGGTCGCAAAGGGAAAAAGCATATAATTGTCACTTATATGAAAGTAAAACCAGCTTGAATTTTCTTCTCACAAACTTTCTTTGAAACACCTTTTAAGACCTTTTATTTTTGGCATATGGATTTTGGGGTGGCAACCTTTCTACTGTTATATCGGAGGGATTTAGTAAGCCAGTGGGTGATTTCCCAGAACCCTGAACCTTTGAAAAATGTTATTGCTTTTGGAAAGTAATAAATGTAAAAGCCAGGCCACCTGTCTTCAGTTTTATACCCTCTTCCCATTCTATTCTCAACTAGTAAATGCTGTGGCCTCAGTTTGCCTAAAAGATAATGGCTTAAATTTGTTTAAATGTCTGTAGCAGTTTGGTAATAAACTGTAGTCCTTTGATGATTGATGATGGTGATGATGGTGGTGATGATGATGATGATGATAATGATGGTGGAGGACACTCAGTAGCAGGTGCACTGATTGTGTCGTGAGCCAGTTCTTTCTAAGGCTCCCGGGAAGAAAATTGCTAACTCACTTTTACGCGAAGGCCTCAGTGTCAAGTAGAGGAGGAAGCAGCATGTGGAGAAATCATCTGCCCAAAGGTCACACTTTAGAGAAGAACTTTGGATGAAGTTGTGTGTTTTCTGTTTGGAAGAGGGTGTGTTGCTTCTTTTGAGGAGGCCTTTTCAATAGTACAATGGTTCCTCTGGAACTCAAAGCAGGATTCTTTTTCCACCCTCTTCTATATTTACAGCTGCTTTTTTCCCTAGGGGAACATTCATCTGTTTTAAAAAGCAGAGAGAGAAAACAAGAAGTTCTCTCAAACAGTGAGGTTTGGAAATCAGAACTCCATTTATTTGCCTTTCAGGAGGGCAAGTTCTAAAGGGTTGTTGTTTGGGTGGAAGAGAAGGAAGTCTGTCGTTCCCTCTGTCCTCTCCATAAATGCATAGCACACACACAAACCCTCACCTCCACCGGGAGGCTCCTGGTGGCAGATGTGAAGGAGTTTAGGACACAGGGTTCCCATTATAACCCCTTTGTTGTACTAGCCCAAACATGGCTTTTCAGCCCCTGAGTGGGTCAGTTTTTCTGGCAGGCCACTTTCTTGCCCTGAATATCCATGTCTGGGACCCTGGACGGGCATTGGCTCTCAGGCCAGGGCCAGCCTTTGGCGATTGCACTTGAGCGTACTGTCAGAGGCAGAATCTGAGGGCATTTTGGACAGGAAAGATTTCTGATCATTAGGATGTTTTCATCACATCCATACTTCAGGATCTCGGAGCTGAGGGTCACCAGGCTTTAACTATGGTGCCCTGTAGCCTCATTCTGCACGGTTTTTACCGGCAAGCTGGGTGTTGACATGCATCTTTGTTATGTTATGAGAAGAGGAGGAATTCTGCCTTGGCAGTTAAATAACTGTGCCTTCTATTTAGATTCTATAGAGGGTTATACTCAAAGCTAACGAGTGCTTTCTTCCACTCTGTGCACACTCTGATCCGGAGTGGGTGGCAGGCTGAAGGCTGGAGGACCGTGACAGAGCAAGTGCTGTTGGAGGCAGAGATGGAGATGACAGTGAGGGCAGCTGGGCCCTGGAGCTCCAGTGGTTTGTCCCCATGGCCAACGGCCCACCTCCTAAGGCTAAGCCAAGAGGAGGCCTTCAGCTTTCCTTAAATGACTGCTTCTCCCAGCTCAGTTAGTGTGACCAGCCAGAGGAGGGGGGCTTCCTGGGGAAGAGGGTGGGAGAGTCTTAATTAAGCCTGCCTGGTTTGGCAGTACCTCACACTCACCTCCTGTTTCTGTATTGGCTGATCATTTCCTTCAGCTCTCAGAACCACCCTTCATTTTTGCCAACAGACACACACACACACCCACACACACACCCACCCACCCATCTCCAGTACTGCTGGGTGTGCCCTCTGCCTCCTGGGCCACTCTTGCTTTCTCTTGAGGTGTTCCTGCCACGTCGGAGTTCCTGGGACTAATGATGCTGGACTCCCTAATCTGACAGAGGCCTGGACAAGAGCCATGGCTTGGGTGCTCTGAACAAACTTAGCCCAGTGGAGTACAGTACTGGGGCTGGCACTCTGTCCAGAAGGGCTCAGTCAGTGGTCAGATTCTGACTGGGAGATATTTGAGGGAACTTTGTTTACTGAGAGTTGGGAGATCCGGGTTCTGGTTCAGCCATTCACAAGCCCTGTGTTCCTGGGTAGGTCTCGATCCTTTGATAGGCCTCAGTTTCCCCCTCTTAAGATAGGTAGATTGAACTTTACAAGCTGATCCCAAAGTTCCTGTAGGCAGTAATGTGTTAGGATTCCTTGACAAACCCAGGAGTCTGTTCCTGGCGTAGGTGACCAGAGTTAACAAAGGCTGAACAGCGTGCGCTTCCTGGATCCCTTTTGCCTCCAAGCTCTTGCCTGTGTGTTTCTTCTTGGAATGCCCCGCCTTCCCTGTTCCCACCTCTTTTTGCTTTCACCTCTTGCTAAAGCCAGGTGTCAGCTTATTAGACTGCTGCTGGCTCCCACACTGGTGTGGGTGCCCATTCTCTGTGCTGCTGAAGTACCCTGTGCTTAGTACTTACCCACTATATTACTGTTTCCCTGTTCTTCCTGACCTTATCATGAGCTTCCTGAGGGCAGAGACTGTATCCCTGGTTGCTGACACAGTGCCTGGAATGTGGTGTATACACAGTAAATGTTGAACAAATAAATGATCCCTCCTAGGCCTACATGCCCTAATGCACTCTGAGAGCTATTCTGGAACCCCCCTCCCCCCACCATGCTCACCACCCCCAAGGCGCTCTCTTCCCCCAAGCCCTGTGAAGATGCTATGCTGACCTGTATTTGAGGTGTATCTCATTGTGGCAAAGGGTGACATTGCCACCCTTACCCCCAGGGCACTCTTGCTAGGTATTGCTTCTACCAGGAATGGCCCTTGACTTTGCCCTTCCCCTTCCAGTCTCCTGCCATGGTGTCTTCTGCCAGCTGCCTGGGGCTGGGCCATATGCTGCTTGTGACAGTGGGTGGGGTGAGAGGGGTGAGCGACCTGTGCAGGGGGGGATTGTGGGGTGAGCAGCAACCTAGTCTCCTTCACTGTACTGACTCCATGGCAGAGTCGGCGCCCTGCTCCCACATCCTGTCTCCTGTCCCGGTGCTCTGTTATGCAGGTCTTGGTTTTGTTCCAGCAGCTGCCCCCCTCCACTCTGCTAGGAGAACCCTTGCTGCATTTTTGCTTCCTCTGTGTGTGTGCTTTGCCCTTTGCCCATGCCCCC
Organism: Avahi laniger; assembly: GCA_963575035.1. NCBI lineage: Eukaryota > Metazoa > Chordata > Mammalia > Primates > Indriidae > Avahi > Avahi laniger. The sequence goes on along the minus strand of CAUYSK010074729.1, from coordinate 6,446 downwards.
AAGAATCTTTTTTTTTTTTGAGACAGAGTCTCACTCTCTTGCCTGGAGCGAGTGCCGTGGCGTCAGCCTAGCTCACAGCAACCTCAAACTCTTGGACTCAAGCAATCCTACTGTCTCAGCCTCCCAAGTAGCTGGGACCACAGGCACGTGCCACCATGCCCGGCCAATTTTTTCTATATATATTTTTAGCTGTCCAATTAATTTCTTTCTATTTTTGGTAGAGATGGGGTCTCGCTCTTACTCAGGCTGGTCTCAAACTCCTGAGCTCAGAACGATCCGCCCACCTCGGCCTCCCAGAGAGCTAGGATTACAGGCGTGAGCCACCGCACCGGCTGCTTCCCCGTTTTTTGTCATCCAGATGCAGATGTCCCTGGCTCCTCCTACTCCTTTGTCTAGCCAAATTTCCATATTTTTAAAGCTTTTTTAGGCCAAGTATGGTGGCTCATACCTGTAATCCCAGCACTTTGGGAGGCCGAGGTGGAAGGATAGCTTGAAGCAAGGAGTTCGAGACCAGCCTGGGCAACATAGCAAGACCCTGTCTCTACAAATAATAAAAAAAATTAGCCAGGAGTGATGGAGTACACCAGTAGTCCCAGCTACTTGGGAGGCTGAGGCAGAAGGATCACTTAAGCACAGGAGTTTGAGGTCGCAGTGAGCTATAATGATGCCACTGCATTCTAGTCTGGGCAACAGAGCGAGACTCTGTCTCAAAAAAATAAAATAAAAAATAAATAAAACTTTTTTGACCATGACCCAGGACACATAAATACGTATGTGAAACAAAAGCTTCATTAAAAAAAAAAAGACATGCTGCATTTTTACATGTGATGCACTCTGCTAGTGTCTATTTCCTTCTTTAAAAAAAAAAAGAAAGAAAAACTGGTCCATTTTTAAAGCTGCAGGACCTTGAGTGGAGATGTCCGGTAGATAGATAGGGAGATCCAAAGCTAGGCAAGGGGGCCGAGCTGGGGCATAGGTGTGGAGGCCGTCAGCGTGGATAGATGGTACTTTACCCACAGGAGAAGATGGGATGAGCCAGGGAGGGGTCGTGTGAGAAAAGCACAGAGAGGCAAGGACAGAACTCCTTGGTAGCACCAGCATTACAGTGGGTAGAGGGTTCGGATTCCCAAAAAGATCGAGAAGCAATTTCCAGAGAGATGTAAAAGGAAACAGGATAAAGTCAAGTTAAAGTGACTAAGGACATGAAGGATTTTGAGGAGGAAAGGGATTTTTTTTTTTAAAGCTGGGTTAGTTGGGGCCATTAAATTGATATTAATTTCACATCTTCGTGGCAGCTTGAAGTTTAAAACACATGAAATTCCTTCAGCCTGACCTGCCAAATGTCTTTTTCACTTCTCCCTCTCGATGGCGGTCCTAATCAGAGCCTCACTGCCTCTCACCTGGGCTCCTGCAATACCTGCCCTCTCCCTCCCACACACCTGATTTCCCAGCTTTCCGTAAGCCTCACCCCCTCCACACACACCCTACCCGTCCCGGCCAGCAGTCCCAGTGCTCCGTGGTGGGGCCTCACCTGAACCTTCCAGCTCTCTCTCTGCTCACCACCAGGCACCCCACTGTGGCGCTCAACACCTACGGAGCTAACTCTCCTCCTTCCTGGTCCGTCCCTGGTGGTGGGCAGGGAAGGTAGACCGGTATGGTAGTCCCATTTCCTGGCGCTAACAAGTAAGAGGGGGTAGGATTCTTTTTGGGGCGTATCAGGGAAACGTCTTATGTCCTGATAAAGAGTGGGAGAGAGATGTGGAAAGAGAACTGGTGACCTCCCCTTTCCACTTGTGGCTCTCTTTGCGGGAGGAAGAGCTGAGACGACGTGCTGACATGGGCATGAAGAACAGAAAGAGGGACAGCGCCGGAGCCTTGATGACATTGTTCAACTGCTGGGCCAACATTATTGTTTAAGCCACATTAGCTCAGTGTTCTGTTATTTGGAGTTAATAACTTGCTGATTAATACACCCGCTCAGGAGCCAAACTGGGTGACTTGAAGTTCCCCACACACGTTTCATGCTGTCTCACCTCTGCACCTTTGCATCTGTCAGTCCTTTTCCCTGGGATGCTCTTTCCCTGAAATAATCTAAATTCTGCCCACCTTTTAAGGGCCAACAGGGATGCCCCTTGCCTCCCTGTCTCCCAAGCCAGAAGTATCCTTGCTCTCTCCTCTCAAAGATTTGATCCATATCTCCTTCGTAATACATACTGTCTTGAACTGTAGGGTTTTTATTTTGTTTTGTGTGTGTGTGTTTTGACTACATGTCTTTGCCCCCCTGTTTGACTCTGCATGTTCCCATGGAACCGACTGGAATGTGTCAAATCCATTCCTGATGCCTCAACATCCCTCTGGAAACAGAGGAGCTCAATGGCTAAGCTCACACTCTGGAATCTGTCACTCCTGTGTTCCAACCCTGGGTTCCAATCCTGTTGTGCCAACAGTGTGAACTGGGGCAAGTGATGTCACCTCTCTGAGCATCTTCACATCCTCATTTTAAAACTCTGGTTCCATAAGTGAGCACCCCAGCAGAAGAGGGATACAGACTAGAATTATATCCCCTGCAATATCCAGCACATTGCCCGGCAGTTTTGGAGATTCATTAAGCATTTGTTGAAGAAATAAATGAAAATCACATATATGACAAATTCAAAAGGTTAATTTCATTTGGGAAAAACATTAAAAATTAATGTTCCATAACTTCATGACCTTGAGGTAGGCAGACGCTTTTTAAATAGGACATAAAAAGCATTAACCATAAAGAAAAAAATAGAAAAATTGGACCTCATTAAAGTTAAGCATGTTCATTAAAAGAAACCATTGAGGCTGGGCGTGATGGCTCACGCCTGTAATGCTAGCACTCTGGGAGGCCGACGTGGGTGGAGCACTCAAGGTCAGGAGTTCGAGACCAGCCTGGGAAAGAGAAAAACCCTGCCTTTACAAAAAATACAAAAATTAACTGGGCATGGTGGCGTCTGCCTGTAGTTTCAGCTACTCAGGAGGCTGAGGTGGGAGGATCGCTCAAGCTGGGGAGTTGGAGGCTACAGTGAGCTCTGATCGGGCCACTGAACTCTAACCTAGGCCACAGAGCAAGACCCTGTCTCAAAAAAAAAAAAAAAGCCACATTGTTATACCACTGCACGCCCATGAGAATAGCTAAAATGAAAAAGACATACAATACTGATATATCAATAGATCAGAGTGTTAAGGATGTGTAACAACTAGAAATCTTATACTTGCTGATGGGAGGGAGGGTTGGTAGAATCACTTTGGAAAACTGTTTGGCAGTACCTACTAAAGTTGAAGGTGTGTGTATCCTATGGCCCAGCAATCTGACCCCTGGCTGGATATCCATCAGAATGCAAACTTATGTGCGCTAAAAGACATGTAACAGATTGAATTATATATATAAAATTGCCAGTGTTTGACAGTTGTTGACTTACAAAAATGGTAATTTCATATGGTAAACCTAATTACAGGAATGTTCATAGCAGTACTATTTGTATTAGCCAAAACCTGGAATATTTCAATGTCAGATTATTGTGTATATACGAATAAACTTCAACCACACCCAACAACATGGATAAATCTCACAAATACAGTGTTGAGTGAAAGAAGCCACACGGTTATATATAAAGTACAAAAACAAACTAAACTAATCTATGGTGATAAAAATCAGATTACACACCCGTAATCCTAGCACTCTGGGAGGCTGAGGCGGGAAGATTGCTTAAGTTTAGGAGTTCAAGACCAGCCTGAGCAAGAGCAAGACCCCATCTCTACTAACAAAATAGAAAAATCAGCAGGATGTCTTGGCAAGCACCTGTAGTCCCAGCTACTCAGGAGGCTGAGGCAGGAGGATCGCTTGAGCCCTGGAGTTTGAGGTTGCTGTGAGCTATGATCACACCACTGCACTCTCCCTGGACAACAAAGCAAGACTCCATCACAAACAAAAACCAAAAAAAACCCCCACTCTTACAAGGTTGTTGTGGAAATAAAATTACATATAGGTCATTGGTAAAATAGAGAATGTCATACAATGAGGGATGTTATTAATTGAACAATTGATTATACATTAATAGACTAAAATGGGCTGTGATTGTCTAAGAAACTACCTGAAGAAAAAAATACCCAGATGGTTGATAAGACAACCCCTTAGGCGATTGATTTAGGTATAAACTAAAGGAAAGAGACGTTTTGGATTTGTGAACCCAGTTTTAAAACTGGTTCCACAAAAAAGCTTCCCAGTGTTCGAATCACATTTCCAACAGGTGTCACTCTAATCCCTTCAATCACAGTGGTGACTAAAGCTCCGTGCCTCACTTCTCACTCGGTGTTCCAGGTAACAACATAAAATGCAAACAATCCTGTGTCTATTCAGAATTTATTTTCTGGGCTCTTCAGATTTCACAAACGGATGTTTCAGCTTTCTGGATCTCTGTTGGGTCATCGTATTTTATTCACAATGCGAATTCCCATAAACCGGACCACCTGTGTAATGATGTCTCAGCTCCACTCAATTCAACTGTCTTTTTTAATTGTGGCAAAGTTCACATCACGTGAAATTCACCATTTTAACCGTTTTATTGTACGATTCAGTGGCATTTAGTACATTCACAGTGCTGTGTAACCATCACCATTGTCTAGTTCCAGAACATTTGCAACACCCCAAAAGGAATCCTCATACCCATTAAGCAGTCACCCCCACGGGTCCCCGGCACCCACTAATCTGCTTTCTGTCTCTATGGATTTGCCTGTGCTGTATATTTCATATAACTGGATCAACCAACATTTTTCAGGCCCAGCACCAAGTCACAAAGATGAACTTGACAATCTGTTCTTAACCAGAGCACTGCCGAGTGGGACAAAACAAGTTAAAAAACAACACAGTACAATGCGATGATTGTTGTAATAGAAATGTGAATATTATGGGAACATAGATGAAGATGATGAGGGTAAGCTGTATGAAGTAAGATTTGAGTTGAGGCATGGAGGCAGGAATTTGCTCGTTGGATGGGGGCCAGGCTGGAGGGTGGTGTCGAGGAGGAGACAGCCAGGGCAGGAGAGGGAGCAGCATGAGCAAGGCACAAAGCCATGGAGTTGGACAGTTCTGTGCTCAAAGGAGGTGGACAAAGCACATATCAAGCATGTTACTACCCCAGGGCCTTTGCACCAGCTGTTCCCTTCTCCTGGGACACTCTTCTCTCAGATGGCTTCCAGGTTGGCTGGATCCCTTCCTTCAGATCTTTGCTTAAATGTCACCTCCTCAGAGAGGACTCCCTTGACCTCCTTATCAAAATAGCATCTTCTGGCTGGGCGCGGTGGCTCACGCCTGTAATCCTAGCACTCTGGGAGTCTGAGGCGGGCGGATTGTTTGAGCTCAGGAGTTCGAAACCAGCCTGAGCAAGAGCGAGACTCCGTTTCTACTAAAAATAGAAAGAAATTAATTGGACAGCTAAAAAATATATAGAAAAAAAATTATCCGGGCATGGTGGCGCATGCCTGTAGTCCCAGCTACTCGGGAGGCTGAGGCAGGAGAATCGCTTGATCCCAGGAGTTTGAGGTTGCTGTGAGCTAGGCTGACACCATGGCACTCTAGCCCGGGCAACACAGGGAGACTCTGTCTCAAAAAAAAAAAATAGCATCTTCTATCCCTCTCTATCCCCGTACTCTGTTTTTTTCTTTATAGCACTTATCATTCTTGCCCCATATTATATACATTATTATGTATATTTATTTCTCTGTTCATATTCCATCTCCCCAACTTGAAGGTAAGCTCCACGAAGGCAGCTCTATCCCAGCCATATGGCTATATCCCAGAACCCACAACAGTGCCTGGCACATAGTAGGTGCCCCCTAAATATTTAATGACTGAATGAGCAAATACTTTGGCAGTATTGCAGCGGGGAGTTTCTCTGGGATCTGAGCTGGTTCCTCTTGTTGAAGACAACGTGACATCGAACATGCAAATGTACAGGAAATTTATTCAGACCCTCTGCTTGATGGTCGGCTGTTTCACTTGCCTCCCTGTTATTTCTTTCCTTCAAAAAGAGGACAACACTTTGTGATCCCAAGCCCTCTCACCTCATTGTTTATTATGATTTTTTTTAACCAATAGTCATTTCTTTGTTTATTTAGCAAACATTTATTAAATCCTTTCTATGTGGCAGGCAGGTGCTGGGGATACGGAGAACACAACTGACCCAACTCCTGTCCTCGTGAAGCTTCTAGGAGTGAGGGAGACCAGTAAAATGACAAGCAGTTGCAGTACCTATGATGCTTGAAGATACAGTTTTATTTATTTATTTATTTATTTTTGAGACAGAGTCTCACTCTCTTGCCTGGGGCGAGTGCCGTGGCGTCAGCCTAGCTCACAGCAACCTCAAACTCCTGGACTCAAGCGATCCTACTGTCTCAGCCTCCCGAGTAGCTGGGACTACAGG
>CAUYSK010074728.1:0-46637 GCA_963575035.1 Avahi laniger | reverse complement strand
TGGAATCAACCTAAGTGCCCATCAGTTGCTGAATGAATAAAGAAATTGTGGTATATATACATAATGGAATATTACATAGCCACAGAAAGGAATGAATTCCTGCCATTTGCAACAACATGTATGGAACTGGGGAACATTATGTTAAGTGAAATAAGCAAAGCACAGAAAGATAAATCTCACATGTTCTTACTCATATGTGGGAGATAAATATTAGAAACAATTGATCTTATGAAGACAGAGAGTAGAATGATGGTTTCCAAAGGCTGGGAAGGGCAGTGGGGAGAGGGGGGTAAAATGGGGATGGTTAATGGGAGCAAAAATAGTTAGATAGTGATATAGAATGGACAATATTTGATACCACAACGAAGTGACTATAATCAAAATAAGTTAGGGTATGCTTCAAAATAACTAAAGAGTGGAATTGGCATGTTCCTAACACAAAGAAATGTTAGGTTCCTGAGGAGATGGATACCCTAATTGCCCTGATTTGATTAATTCATGTTGTATGCCTGTATCAAAATATCACCTGTACCCTATAAAAATATACAGCTATTAGGTACCCACAATAATTTAAAAATTTAAAAAAAGAACTGATCCTTAAGCCTAATAGGTATCACTGATACCTATTAGGTATCAATGATAGCTATCACTGATATCTATTATGTATCAGTAGTCTATATTATTGTGTCAGTGTCCTTTCCCAAAAGAACTGGGATGGGAAGGTAAACTATCGGAGATTGTTGGAGTGAAGGGAGATGAATACCCCTGAGAGAAAACAGCCTGAGCATATTCACAGAGGCATGAAATAGCTTAAAGATTTCTCCTATCTGTAAGCAATTAAATGAGACTGGCACATGAGCCAAAATAAGTGTGTGGGAAAGTAAACTCTTGTTTCTCTTGATCTGATCTGAGCGTTATCCGTGATACAGAAGTGAGTCCCTAAGAAAGACTACCGGTGTGGAGATTGTCTAGAAATAAGACGTGGGGATCCCGGAAAGGAAACGACAGTGCAGATGTGGCAGCCTTTTAGGCCATTTAGGACTAAACTAGAGGCAATTCAATGAGCCGAATGATGAACCAGAGTCAAATGTTCTGAGATCTCACTTGGGAAACCAACTTGAAAAAGAGAGAATGTCAGAAAGGATGAAAATTGAGCACTTGGCTCTCCCTTCTTCCCAGTCACCCACCTCCCCCCATCCCCATCCACACACAGCTTGACCTAGACGTTTCTCCTTTTTATTTCAAAACTGAGAAGTTCTTGTGTGTGTGTGTGTGTGTGTGTGTGTGTGTGTGTTTAATGAAGGGAGGCAGCTGGTAAGGAGAACAGGAAACATTTTTATGGTACTTTCTCATAGACTAAGTAGAACACACAGAACATGTACTTTGTATGTAACCCGGCAGGTTCAGAAAAGAATTTCAAAACCAAACAATACAGAAAGGCAAAACTGTAAATCTACAAACACCCTGCTTCATTAACCGCTAGGTTACACCACTATCTGAAATAAAAGCAATTTCTAGATTGTCTAGGGGCTTATCTTCTCCCTCCTCTCTCTCTCTCTCACACACACAGACACACACACACACACACACACACACACATCCCTGTGATGCTAACCACTCTTGTGTAAAACAAGTTTATAATCAGTTCAGACTGATTAGTTGGGCTATTAATATTGAGACAGACATCGTTATTTGCCTGCCACATATTCTTTCTCCTCTTCTTCCTTATTAAGGGAACTTAATTTTGTTTGAATCCAATTTGAAAGCTACATTTCCCCAGCATCCTCATTGCTCCTATGAATAGCCATATAATAATTCTAGCCAATGCGATATAGGAAGATGTCTGCTAAGGATTTATGAAAAATGTGCTTTCCTGACAGAGGCGCTTCCCCTTTCTCCCTGTCCCTTCTTTGATCCAATCTGAAATACAGAAGTGATACGACATTAGCTGAATGCCATGATCAGAATGGGTTCAGAAATCATCCTTTTCAGATTCATATAGACCAGCTGTGTTTCTCATAGCAGATAGAACTGCTGCAATTAAGGACACTTTATTTAAAATGTAAAAGAGAACTGAGTCCTAGGTACTATAATGTGAAAATTTGAAAATCTATACTAAAGTTCCTCTGGTCTCTGTAAGTAGAAGAAAAAGTATGTGGTCCCACTTCAAAATGCAAAATATAATCAGTTATGCTATGAACACAAAGATGGATTTGCTTCCCCAACACATACACAAATTAAATCCTCTCAACTCTCTAATTTCATCTTAAAAATTGATAATTGGCCTCCCGAAAGAATATGTTTTTTAAAAGATGCTTCAACTGCAAAGGTAAAAGTTAGGCAAAAACAGCTTGGTGGCCATCAAAATTCATGCTCTCTTCTAGGAAGTGGCTGCCTAGCTAGGGATATTTTTCAGCCTTCCATCACATCTAATGGGACCACGTGACTATTTCTCACCATTGAAGTGCAAACTGGTCTTGTGTGTCACTTCAGGGCTGAAGAGACAGGTGTAATTCTTCAGATCTCTTTTTCCATCTGTCAGGTGACTCTAAGTATCTAGAAGTGGGAGAAGTCACAAGACCTAAGGATCTTGAATCCATAAGTGATTACATGGAAGGTCACCTGCCAACCAGGAACAACCATATAGAACTATTCATGAGTAAGAAATACAGTTTCATCATGCTAAGTTACCAAGACTTTGGGGATAAACATGTTGCTGAAGCTAGTGTTACTCTAATTAAGTCAAAAAATAAAAATCTCACATTTTACTGAGTTAAACCTGAAATAACTGATAAAGTGCTAAAGTCATTTAGTGGGCTCAGAAATAATTAAATTAAATCTGCTGTTAGATAAAAATAAGACAATACTGAAATTAAATAAATTTATAAGAAAGTGAAGAAAGTCACATTTTGTTCTACCTTGAGTTTGTCATTTATAAAATCTATGTCTGCCAGTTACTAAATATCTTTTAATGTTTCAGGACCCAGTTAGACTGGATATAGTCTGATTTCTGCAAACAATTTCCTCTATTTATTTCTGTAAGAAAATAAAACGTATATGATGTTTTATGTGGGTTTTTTTTGTGGGTGAAGTAAAACCTAGTACAATATGCAATTGTTTTTGAATAGTTTATTTCAAGGTGATTCTGATTTAAGTTCAGAAGTCAATTATCTTCCATAGAAAAGTTATGTTTAATGGAAACTAAGAAGACCATTATTTTTTCCTCTAAAATTAGAGAATTTCTATTGCAGTATATCCAGGAACCCTCTACAAGTCTAAGGTGAAGTTTTTGGATAAAGATGTTATCATGTTCCATATCCTTGCAAAGACATCAGTATTATTCCTTGTCCCAATGTGATGAATAGTTTCTGGTCTAGAGAGGCATTCTTGTAACTGACTTGTGAGAATTTATAAAGTCCTTCTATGGACCAGCAAGAAGGAGCCACACGCTTTTCAGTCTAGCTGATTCCAGCAAGATCACAAGGAGAACAGAAAAAACTCAGTAAAAGTCTCTTTTCTAAATTAGTGAGATACCATTTTACTCAGGAATTGCAGAGATTCCAAGGGTTGGAGCTTTAATTCAGCATCCATCTATTCTTCCACACTCAAAATCTTTTCAGAAAAAAACTACTTTAGCCAATATTATTTTCGTGGGGTGAATACGAGGTGAAATGGGGCATGGAATTATTTTCTCATTTTCATTCTGAAGTCTGTCTACAGTTTTATCTTTGCGTCTATTTGACTACAGTGTAGTTATAAAGCCATCTGTTACCTAATTAACATTCTATTGTAAAATTAGGATAATTTTTTTTCCATAGAAATCTCATATATAAAATGAGGAGCCATTTTGTTCTTTTGGAACATAAATCAGCTTAGACTAACCAATCACGCAGTATGTTTTAGGATTTTTCCAATAACCAAAAGTATATGCTAAGGGAGCATGAATATGGGGGAAATACTTCCTTTGTCTTACAAACAAGGTCTCAGCTTTATTTGGGGGTGGTAATGGGCTCAGCCAAAAACATAAGTATTCCCTTGCTGGAGGGCATGGGCATTTTTTACAGTTATGACCTATAAGATGTAAGTGAAAGTCTCTAGGTGGTCTGGGAAAGGCCTTGGAGAAAGAGCTGATTCAGCTGGCACATGTGTGGAATACAGTCAGGATTCTGGAGATGAGGCAGCCATCTTGAGAACGTGGGGCAACAAATAGCAGGACAGGAGCCACAGGCTAAGGACGGTTGAGAGGAAGAAAAATGGGCTTAGACCCCTGAGGACTATGGATCTGCTAGTCTTACCTTCAGACTTAATGTCACTTGAGAAAAACAAACCTCCATTAGTTAAGCTAGTCAATGTTGGACTATTTCCTATGAGCAGCCAAACCTATACCAACTTGATCCAATTAGGGAAACGTTCCAAAAAATTTTATAAGAACAGTTTCCAAACAAGTATTTCAGAAGCATTCATTTACTTTGGCAATTATTAAACTGATATATATCAATGAAACGTTTTTATACACTTCTTAAAATAACTCCTCCAAAGAACTCTACTAGGTTGTACTATATGCAGTTCCTATGTATGCACATATTATAAATGCTTTTCATTCCTCCATTCATTTATTCAGCAAACATTTATTGAGGACTCAGTAAACATCATAGTTAGAGGCAGGGGTGTGAGGATGAAAAAAACAGTGCCTGATTACAAGAAGCTCAGTTCATTTGAAAGAACTAAGACAGAGTCTTTTTTAAAACACTCTGTTTTCCAGTTCTTTGCCTACTATGGGTTGTTTATTTCACGTACATTGGCACTCTAAGAGATGGGCAAGCCTGGCACCACAACCAACATTAAAAAAATAAAAGCATCTGAACTGACAGCATGGTCTACATAGCTTAATGTTCATAATGTAATTTCATCATTTGAAAATTTAATTAAATGTTGCACCAATATGGTCATTACAGTTGTGAGAAATAACTAAAGAAAATTTCTCATTCCAATCACTATGGAACTTGTTTTTCCAAAATCAGACTACTGCTAAAAGTAGATATTTGGTGCCACTCCACTTTGTTTTCTGTCATTTTTATTATTAAAAAAAAATCACTGTACATCAAGGCTTTACTCTAATATCAAAGGACAGTTATTCACTGTAGTATGATGATAAAATACCAGGTTAGTATCAGAAAAATCATGTTCAACTGACCTCTTGCTCTATGTCAGTTAGGAACTTCATTTAACTTCTTTCTACCTCAGTTTCCTTATGAGTTAAATGACAAATTGGAATTAGATCACGGTGTTCTTTCATAGGCCTAAATTCTCTTACTTCCTTGCTCTGTTCTCAGGGTGATGCATTAGCACACAGGTTTCCCAGCTAAGAGAAAAACCTTAGGATTATTTTTAAACAATGCATGGTTTCTCTATTTCTGTTACCTCAGGAATTATACATCTTAGCCCACATCGTATATCAAACCACAATTTTATATATAATTAAACAATGTCATCTTAATAATATCATATCACTGTACTCAGAATCAAAACAGAGGAGTGGTTTTATTATTTCTAGCTTTTAAGAACATAACTTGTATTGCACACATTTGAGATAATTGAATGAAAATTCGATGGACAGTACATTGTTTTTAATCTGCTATTTAAAGTAATCCCTAGATATCTAGGCATGAATCTATTATAAAAAAAAATTATCTCAAAACACACTTATTCCCTTGCTGTATCCTGAGAAATTGTTTTCAAAGTCTAAAAGACACATTTTATGCAAAACATGAATACTAAAATTCAGATCTTATTTTTTAGTATAGACAAGGGAAGTAATTAATTAACATATCTGACATTTATCTGCCAACTGCCATAACAGTTACCTGCTTTTCTCATTACTTGCATGAAAATTTCAAAAGTTGAAATACATTAAGTACAACTAGTTTAACCAACCATATTCTGAATTGAATATATAAGAGTAAAAAATGCTATCATCTTTCTTGCAACAAGATGCTTAAGAAATGTAAGCACTCTTTACAAATTCTTTAGTTATCATCCTGCAAAACAACTCTTAACCCCAACTATGATCTCATGGCATATACATATATTCCCGTCTACTCACCACAATGAGTTAAAGTTGGCAAAAGCTCTCGGTGGAAGTCTTTGAGTTATCACTTTGCTTTATCATTTCCTTCGTTTTAGGTGTCATGGTACAGAACTGTGCAGACAGCAATTCATTCTATTAGGTTTACTGCAAACACCGAAAGAGGTATCTTGCACTTGCACTTGCTGGATGATTTAGCTTTTATGCTTCTGGTCATTCTTTGTACAAAAAGAATGAGACCAGTTTCTGAGCTATTCTTAACTCTCCTTCTAAACATTTCAAAAAAGAAAGACAAGAAAGACTTCATGATTTCCATGCAAACTCCCAGCCTGCCTGCCTGCCTGCTGCTGCCAATACTTCTTACTCTTGCTGGTGATGACATTCAGCGAGCTCCCCAGCACTGATGCTGCGTTATGTAAGGCTGTCTAGGTCAAGTGTAGGAGACACACTGCTGGCCTGTGGAAACTCATGGAACTGTTCCTTCAGATTAACACTTCAGGGGCTATGGAAGCTGGAGGAAGCTGAGCTTTCACTACATCTTTTGGGGGTAAATATTTTTGCATGTTGCAGTGGTTTATATACTATAGTCTTGGCAGATGCCTGTCAGCTATGCTGAGAGGTGCAGGGAGAAATTACTAAGAGATTCCAGTTCTGCCAGCATGCTTGAATAAGCATAGTAAGTCTTCCAGCAATCCTAGCTTTAAGACACTTATGCAGTAAATAAATCATAAATTAGAATTTGCTTATCAAGCATCATCTCTAACCATTAAGGAATGCATGTTGATTTGTTGTTTAAACTCTGACTACAATCCATTTGATCAGAGGTGTTATAGGAGAGCATCATTAGAGGTGGCTATTAGCTCAAAGAGATTTACTGCAGTTCTTGGCTATTCCATTGCCCTTGTATCTGACTGCAAATTTGCTTTTTTTTTTATAAACGAGGTGTACATCTGCATGTATTTGTCTTCTGTTGTGATTGTGATAATATAAGAATGGAATCTGCATAACCTGGCAGTTATATGACTTCAACAAATAATGAATCCTGCCTACTTAGTTCCAAGGTGAAAACTGCAGTAAACGCACCATTTGCTGCTAGCCCTGAATGAGGGTGAGTTAACTGCATTGGCTCAAACAGTGCTGTGTGTAGGAGACTTGAAGGGATGAGCCCAGGTTTGACATGAACAGTTGCTCACTCTGAGTAAAAGTAGAAACGGTATAGCACTGATTTTGTTTTAGACTCTCACACCGTGTCCTGCTACAGGAATTAGTTAAAATAGCAGGCTCATATTGAATGCTGCAGAGAAGCCTGGGGAAGTGGCAGAGTTAGATTGCCGCAGCAGTGTGATATTGACAAGGAATTTTAATAAGATTTAGCCAGAGATGATGTTACAACAGATGGCACCTAATCTAAAAGACAGACAGATATTTGGAAAGTTGAAGGCAAATGCAGTATATCTGAGAGGGTTTGACTTCTTATGTGCCCTTGACCATTGAAGTTCAGTACCTTGGACAGGATGATATGAGGAAAATAAAGGCTGTAGAAACGTTTACCTGATCTCAAAGAGCTAAATGGAAAGTTGACTATTCAGTCATTTGATTGAGTGTCTTTAAATGAGGACTGGCATGAAGTGGTTTAATTAAAGCACACTGTCTAAGTAAACAGGTAGTTTTAAAGGATCCGAAATTTCTTGTACTTTAAAAATTAAACTAAGGAAATGAAAATGATGTTGCTAAAATGATTTTCCCTAGGGGTACTTTTCACTCTATTAACTATGATTAATAGTAGCACATTGATTATTGATGATGGAAAAATACCACTTATAATTTTATGTTATATTTAATTGACTAAACTCGTACATGTTTTCTTGAATAATTTGAAGAGACAGTTATGGTCCCTCAGAACCTGATATGATATTATTGATGTCAATAGATGTTTTCCCCATAGACATAGCTTGGCACACGAGCCCCAGCAGAACAGGTTTTACTCTGTGTGGAATTTAGACCATTCCTCGTAAGTGTACTGTTAGAAATGGTGCAGACATAGCTAATCATATTTACAGACTTTGAGTTTATGTATCTTCAGGATAACAATGTCAGTATTCAAATTGTCTACAGTTGATTTTCATTTAAAAGTGTTTCTATTGGCTATTGCTAAAAGGGATTCTTCTTTGAGGTAATAAGCTTTAAAGATATTAATTTCTTACTTAACCTAAACATCTGTACCCCCATAATATGCTGAAATAAAAAAAAGATATTAATTTCTTCACTTTTAAAGTGGGAAATTTGAATCAAATGAGATCTAAATTTGTTTTGGCTCTGCTGTCTATATGATTGTATTCCTCTAAGTGTGAATTAGCATTATTAATTACTCTACACTAAAGAGAGTTTACATTTTTTGATGAGATTATATTTCTAAATACCTACAATATTAAGCCAATATTTACTAATTACCTACAAAATGGTAGGCCAGTGGTTCTCAGAGTGTGGTCTCCTAATTAGCAACATCCAAATTATCTGGGAACTTGTTAGGAATGTAGAATTTCAGGCCTCCTTCCAGACTTCTGAGTCAGAACCTCTAGGGGTAGGTACTGGCAATTTGTGTTTTTATAAGCCCTATTTATAAAAAAAATAAAGACAGATATTTACTTACGTATTACTTGTGTACCCGAGGTATAAGCTGGGATCTCTTTGCTCCCTCCAGGTGATTGTGAGGCATGCTAAAGTTTGAGAACCATTATACTGGGCAGTAATTTGGTTAAATATCACAAAAATGTTTTTTACTATATACAATCAAATATATGTTACATAATTAAATTTTCTATTTTTTTCTTTGCCTAGATATTTTAATGTAAGCAGTACTATATATTAAAGATTTATGCAATTATTTAGTACATCTTAAACCTAAATAAGAAACTCTATCTTTCAACAGTTCCATCTTAAATTATAGCTTTTAGACATTAATAGTGTAATAAGAAAAACACCAGAGGACTTATCTCTATTGTTTTCTTACTGTGTAACTTGGCACACATCGCTGATCCTCTTTGATGTTCAGTTTCTCATTTGTAAAATAAGAGGTTGGTTGACCTAAGTCATGGTTTCTCAACTCTGTTATTGACATTTTGGATCAGATATTCTTTGCTGTGGGGTCTCTCTTGTGTATTGTAGAATTTTGAGCAACATCCTGGTCTCTACCTACAAGGTGCCAGTAGCAATCCCCAGTTGTGACAATAAAAGATATTTCCAGACACTGACATCTATCTCCTGAGGAAAGAATTGCCCCCTGAAGCATTTGAGAACCATGGACATAGGTTAACTCCCCTATGAAAAGTTGTGTTATACTAAATAATGCAACATGTGTTGCAACAAATGCAACACATGTTGCATTATTTCTCCTTTTGGAAGCAGGCAGTTTAAAAATTACAAATAAATAAATATATGTCCTACTCATGTAACCCAAGTATAAGCTGGGATCTCTTTGCTCCCTTGAATTTCTAGGTGTGATTTGTTCAAATATCTACCAATTCCAGTCAGTTTATGTCCCAACCCCTCCTGCAACTTCAGAAGGATTTGAAGTCTTATATCGTCCTCTGTGTCTTAGAGTCCTGGTTCCATGTATACTTCCTCATCATTCTCCCACGTGACCAGATTCCATCTGTCACTAGATTTAATATTTTTCATTAAAGATGTGGGCTTCTCCCTCATCCTCTCCCCTCCCTCTGCTGTCTTTACTCCTCATTCCTTCCCTTTAAGACCTGAACACTCCAAATTCTCCTCCTCCTGGTACACAGCGTGGTCCGGCTTCCCGCAGATCTTCTATTCAGATGCAGATATGCCCAAACCCATCAAAGCACTTAGAAGATGGAGGGCCTTCAATTTAGGACCACCCACTGTTCACAGAAGGCAGAAAAATAGCATATAATCATGAAACCATAAAATAATAGGGCTGGAAGAAATATTGAGTTTAACTTCATTTCTATACCTTTAGAAGTCATACTAAATGATTGCTCTTGGCTCTTAAAATTACTCATGTGATACACTAGAGTCTCAGAATTTTAAATGACATCTTTCCATGAATTTTTACCTCAGACAATTTAGCAATCCAGTCTGGACATTTTCTGGAACTGGTATGTCTGGTAAAAACAGACAAGCTGCACACACACAGACACACACACACACACACACACACACACACACACACACACTTTTTCCTAAGAGTTAAATATTTTTTTCAGTACACTGTCCTACAAATTCAAATTAAGTATTATTCTAAAATATCTGTGAATTAAGGAACTTAATCTAAGATTGGGTAGCTATATTTCTATTAATCAAAAAATAATAATAGCTTATATTTGAATGATTATATCTGTATAATTTCCAAGTAATTTTATAAATATGATCATTTCTGAGATCCATAGAAACCCTAGTTCCCATTACTTTTATCATTTTACAATAAGAAAATAAAAGCTCAAGATCTCCACGTGCCAAATTCACTTCTCTTTCCACTATTCTATAAGGCAAGAATCAATAGTGTATGCAGTTTGAACACATCGGTGAGTATAACTTCTAAGTGATTTTTGATAGTGACCTATCTCAAGAGTCTTCCTGCTCTAATTCCTTCAGAGCATATAACGGCTGATATATGTTACTAATGCTTTGTTTTAATTCCTGGGATTAATGCATTGTCCCTGACTTACTATACATTTCTTTATGTGATATGAATAATTAATTGTTTAATATGTGTTATCAAAGTTCTTATGGAATGAGTTCAACACACTATTTATTGTATGAGTTGGAGCCACGTACGTTACTGCTCTCAAGAACTCCATGAAGATGGGATTATTTTCCTCCTTAGAGATAAGAGATTGAATTCAATTTACCTAAACTTGACTGTTAGCAGAGTTACTACATTGGCCCAGCCATCTGCTCTGTCTTCACCAGCCATAAGGGACCACAAAGCAACAGACCACCTCTTTTCACTGGTACACTCTAGTGTGTGGCACGTAGAGAGTCTCAGTAATTGTTCATTGAAGAAATACTGAATTACTGGCATTGCTACCTAGTTCCTTTATATTTTGGACTTTACCTAGTAATGTTATTCACCCTAGTCAATTAAGTAGCAATTTTCACATGAGACCTAAAAGAAGAAAAAATCAAATTCTGATGAATGAAAGGAAAAGCCAGAGTCATTTATGGCTGCAGTACATTGGAACTCTTTGCAACTCTCAATTGCTATTGCTACTGCCTTTATTTCACTCTAGACAATCCCTTTGGGTTGGATACAGAAACAGTCTCAGACTTGAAATCTGAAAAATTATTCCCAACATCAAATATAAATTCCTCTTTTATAATACAAATGTCCCAATCCCTGGATCACAAAGTCACTTCCCTCTTTATTTGGTCTTAATGTAAATGCCCCAAGGAGAATTTGAATGATATTTTATTCCATTTTAGAATATTAATTCAGAAAAAAGCATTCAAAGCTAATTTAAATGCATTCATATTAAATGCAATGAATTTCAAATGAACTAGGAGTATATATATATACTCCTAGTATATGTAAATTCCATTTTTACTGAAATTGTGACTCAGTTCAATGTTAAAATCTTATGTTGACAGTGGAAGTTTTTGACTGACATTCTAGAGTTAGGTGTTCAAGTTCATTGTCAAACGATCCCTTCCTTACACTGGTTAGCTTTGTGAGCACAGACAATTTATTTAACCTCGCTGAAAAATCTCAGCTTCTTCAGTGGCCAAGTGAGAACCACAATAGCCCTTTCTCAGAATTTAAAAGAAATCATATATATGCCAAATGTTCATTACAGTGTTTTTCACATATTAAGTATTCATATATGAAGAAAATAACAGTTTACGGTAATAATAATATTTGGAATCCTATGCTCCCAAATATGTCAGGCTGTCTCAGGGAGTCCTCCTAGTTTCTTCTGAGCAGCAACTAGGGCGTTCATATCAATACAAGAATCTTGGGCTCAAAAGATTCTGGAGCCAGGAATTTGTGTTCGAAACTGAGTCAAGAGTTGCTAGTCAGGTAGGAGAAGACAGATCAATAATGGATGATTACCTGGACTCTCTGACTCCATCCCTAAAGAAATTTTTAAAAATACAACCTCCTAAAATAAATAGGCTGCCATATTTTCTTTTTTTTTATCCATTTTTTTTCTAAAATGTCAGCCCTGTTCTTGAAAAGTTATATTATCAGGGTAAATAATTCTTTGAGAGATTTGAAAAGTCCAGGAAAGACAGACTTTTTTTTTTTTCTAAAATGAAAAGAATAACTATTCAGGGAAAAGTTAAGTATTACTGGAAAAGAAACTTAAATTTACACTGATTTAAATTATTTTTAAAAACAATTCGGACCTAAAGATAAAGCCAAACAAATTTTTACCAAACTAAGGTTTACCTGAATTAGAAGATTTTTCAGATATTTTTCTCTGCAATATGATCTTTCAAATATCAACCAAATCCAAGATAATTAGATTTAATATACCCATTTTATGTATATATTGATAACTGAGAAAAATACGTGACTGTTAATATTTTTGTTTTCACCATTTACCCTAAAATGCATCATTAGTCACACATGTCTCATGAACTGAAATTTGTTTGATAAATATGCTGATTTTTGAAAATTAATCCTTATTTTGTTTTAAATGAAATTATAGTTCTCTAATAAAGTGGCATTGTCTTTATTTTTTTCTGATGTTTTATACTCAACAATGAATATAATGAAATAGGATTTCCAAAAGTTGTCAGTGTTCTGTTGGGATTACTTCATTTGCGGATGTAAGGAAAGTAGAACAGAGGCCCATATTCCGTATGAAATTCCCTAAGGCATATTATTGTGATCATCTCACACTGGGAGAAGGGAAGCTGGCAGTGAAAGGAAGAGTGTTTACATTTCAAATGTACAGTTTCTAGTAAAAGCATTAGAAATCATTTTATATTGGTAAACACAACCAAGACACAAAAATAAATAAATAAATAAATAAAAGGTTTTGGGTTCGGCCTCCAGGTTGACAAAACATCATCTTCCTAGCAATTGTCCAACCTTCCCACACCCACTGCCACCTTGTCTTACTTGAATTTTAGGAAGAAATGAGGCAATTATAAGGACACTGCAATTATCGTCAGCAGCCTGACAGGAAATAGATGGCCCTCTCAAACTGATGGGAAGAAAACACAAAATATTTGGTTTTACTTCTTAGCACCATATTCTCCTGGTTTCCTCGTGCATACAGTTTCATCTTTCCCTCTTTAGGAGGAGTTGTGCCAGTCCTGTGCAATCTGGCCATCTGCCCACCTGTCCAAACTGAAGCCACTTCCACAGACCCAACCCTACATCTGTCTACACATCTCCTCTTCATATGATGCACTTCATCTTTCTCCTCCACCTTCTTTGCATGTTTCCTAGTAAATACCTTGAGGAAACTCTCAGGTGAAATCAAGACTTGGCCTAAATTCTACCTTCCAGTTAACAAAGAAAAAGTGATAATTCCTGGTGATGACAAAGGTGTGGGAAACTTGTACCTTATGCTGTTACTGGAATATAAAATAGTGCCACATCTTTGGAGGGAAGTTTATCAATTTTTCCCATGTTAAAAAGCACATAATCTTCCACCCAGCAGATTCATTTCCTGAGAATGTATCTTACAGAAAAACTTGCACAAGTGGGAAATGCAATTGTAAAGTGATGTTTACACCAACATTGTTTGAAATAACAAAAAAAAAAAAGGAAATAACATAAGAGAATCATTTGAGAGTTGATTAGATACATTTTGGTGTATCCATCTATATACATAAGGAAATATTCTTTAAAAACAAGGGACTATATTAGAGATAAATTATGTAAATCAGATGAGGTATAGAGCTATATATATGATGCTATGCTATTTCTAAAAAAAGAAAAATATAAGACATACATATTTCAGACACTTGGATATACACAAAAAATATCAGAAAACATTAAAAGACATTAACAGTGATTGCCTCTGCAGGGGGAAGAGAAACTGGAAAGTTAGTTTTTGTACTTAAAGAGCCATGCTGGTAAATTGACATTCAAAATGTGACTTAAAGAGTAAGTTAGGCGTTTGCTTGGTGTTTCTAAGTCAGTGTGCAAGCTCACCTTCAAAAGTGACTGGGAGTGCCCAGGAAATGGTAAGAAGGGCAGAGTGGCTGATTTGCACCTTCCGGATGAGAGGGAAGTCAGGAGTGGGCTTAGAGAGCCAAGACCAGCGGTGAAGGTCACAGCAACAATACTCTACAACACTGCTTCTCCACTAATGTGCACAAGGGTACCTGCGATCTTGTTAACATGCACGTTCCGATTTAGCGGGTCTGGATGCGGGGGTCTGGGGATTTAGCAGAGTCCCTGTTTTCAACAAGTTCCTAAGAACTGATGATGCTGCTAGTCCACTGCCGCGTTTTGAGAAGCAAGGCTTTAAAACTTAGAAAATATCATGTTTTTGTGTGCTGTGTGTCTTCGCAAACATCAAGCAGAGCCAGAAAGCGCTTGTTTTTAGAAAATGAGCTAAGAAAAAAGCACCTCATTGACTATGATGTTTGCAACATGACACTTCGCCAAAGCAATCCTGCTGTCAAATGTCTGTGATCAGCAGTTCTGCTTCGTTAGCTTTTTCATTTTTAACAAATTTAGACTTCTGGAGACTAACGCATTGCCAGATTGAGGCAGGCTTCTCCCCTCCACTACTCATGTATTTAGTTTATTTGTTAACTTGGTAAGAGTATTTCCAAACATGGCTACATTCTTTCACATACTGTGGGAAATTGAAGAACTTGAAACAAGTGAGAAGGAAGAACTGCCATCTGCCACCCTCCCACCCTGAGGCACACTGCCCCTGACGTGTTTGACAGAAACGCAGGCTGTAGACCTACCGTACACCTAACACCTATCCTGGCGGGCCACATGTAGAAATGCCTTTGCTATGTGAGCATACTGTGATGTAATCCTGACCAGTAAGGAACAGTCCTGTCATCTCTCATTTGTTTGCCTTTGAACTTGAATCTCGGAGACTTGCCACCACCATGATTTTAGTAATTTGATATTGCTATTTAGTATTTGATTTGAGAGTTTTATATGAAACAAGACAATATGGCCTTATGGTATGATTAGGAACTTTGGAACAGACTGCTGGTTTCAGAACCACACTTAATCACTTCCTTACTGTGTGGCCTTGGCCAAGATACTCAACTATTCTGAGTTTCAATTGCCTCATCTATAAAATCATGATACATACATAATAGTATCTCTTTCATGATTGCTATGAGGTTTCAAAGTCCCAGCATTTATTAAGTCCTCAATAAATATTAGCAATAATTATTATTTCTCTTAAATTATTATTAAAATTGACTTGAAAATAGTAATGTTTGAATATGAATGTATTTATTCCTATCTACCGTAACTAGGCACTGTGCTAAGGGTTAAAGTACTAAACATAATTATTTATCATAAAGATTTTGTTCATCTTTGTAAAAAACTTTAAATACATATGTATGCTTTTTAAGCAAGAAGAAAGAAGTGTTTTTAGGGATAAGATGGGAAACAGTTCTTTTCCCCACTTCCTGTCGGCCCTTCAAATCTGGTAACCTTACAAATCATCTTCCCCATGCTTGCAAAGGAATGGGTGTTATAATTAGGAAGGGCTTATACACAGAGCAGATTTAAAGGAGCCAAAACAAGATAACGAGACATCCAGGGACTTGTAACAGTGGAGAGGACTAGCTGGGTAACTGGAAAGAATAACATACCCAGAGCTCAGCAAAGGCTGGAGCCCTGGAAGAAGGGCTGCTGGCAGGAGCTCCAGACTCCTGGGAATGCAGGCCAGGGGAACGGAGTGTTGGCAGTGGTGAAATGTGGGTCAGACGTGGGAAAAGGGGAAGGTGGAGGCAAGACTCTCAGCCCCCAAAGGCCACTTTCCATGGATTGCATAACTTGGGAGCCCTTATCCATTGGCTTCCTTTGGGCTCAGCCTAACGCAGCCATTAGCAGGAAACTGGAGAGTCTCCCCTATCACACCTCACTTTCTAGCCTAAAGAAGAAGCTCCACGTTAGCTATACCTCCATCTGGGGTCATTCAAAGCTCCATCTCTCATTGGGATCTGGTGTTGCTCTTCCACTCCTCTTGCCTGGAATGGTATTTCTTGCCAGGAATGGAATTTGCTCTCTCTACTGCTAGTTCCCTAGTGCTTCATCAACCATCTTTACCTACTTGAAAATAGTCTCCCCATACATTATTTTCATTTAACCCCTTTTGGGTACAGCATCTATTTCCTACCAGGAACCTGACTGAATAATTTTAAAGCAATAGATGTTTTAGCTCTGGTTGTGGTGCCCAAGAGAGGAGACATTGTGCAAATGGAGATATGGGTAAAGGCACCACTGTCCGAGAGAGCAAAGAGCAGAGGGACAAGAAAAGGGAAGATAGAACATTAACAATAACTGTGAGTGTTTGTATGTATAACACACACTCATCTCTATCTATCGCTGTATATATAATCTTAGAAATAAATACCATGTGAAGTAAGGCAAATGATAGCTGAAATTCATCCTTGCTGAAGTCATGGAAAGATCCACACTGCATTTGCTTAGTTGCAGAAAGAGTGAAGGGAGAAGCAATGTAAATGGTTACATCCCATATGCATTAGTTAAAGGGGTACCAACCCAGAAGGAACCCTTACCTGCTTATTCTGCCTGCTTTTCACCACAGAGGGAAGGAATACCAGTTACTTTGATGTAATGATGGCAACCAGAATGTAAAAGAGACTTTTAAAAAGACCTACTGGAACATGAAAACAAGTGTATCACTCTGAGCTTTATGTATCAAGTGCCATAGAAAATACTGAGACAAAGTGGGTCTATCACTTCAACATCCCATAATGAGCAGAGGAATCTGTTTGCCTTCAGGTGAGTGCAGATAAACAGGTATGGGAGACTGCATGTAGGCATGAGAGTGCAGCTGTCCAGCACCTCTCTCTCACACTTACACCCATGCCATCTCAGATGTGGGCAAGACGGCTCAGTGCTCCACTATCTGGTATGAATAGCAGAAATCCCAGAAGAAGCAACTCAGCTCATGGGCCCCAGAATTTTCAAGGAATTCCAGGAGGACTAGGCTAAATGTAAATATCATCTGACTCTCTGTGCTCCTTTTTCCCATTCACTTGCCAATCTTTTAAAGGATATGAGTTCCTGAAGTAGGTAGGTCCTAACAATCTCTGTCCATTATTTGGCCTACAGTAGAATTCTTGTTTTTCCCAATGGAAGAGAGAAGAAGAAAAGATGTAATCATATGTAATTTGTATATGATTTTTAATTGATTTCTGAAGATTGGAACTGCTTAGGGATGTGCCAAAAATGTTAAATTCCCTGAGAAATATGGTAGATCCTAATTCTAAAGACACTTACTACTTTATGGATGGCTTTGCTGTGGTCCTGGCAAAGTCAATGAATGGCTTTCTGCCTTTGAAAGAAAAAGATGTTGACAAGAATCCTTTGGGGGAACAGGAGCTACATATTTGCTTATGCTAAGTTATTGCAAAGTTCAGTTTTATTCTGTAAATAAAGAGTTGTCTTCATAAATATCAGGTATTTCCTTTAGTATAACGAAAGTCTTCTTCCTAAAAAAAATCCAAGTAAACCTCTTCATTAGGTAGGCAAGTGATATGGTTGACTTAAAGAGATATTAAAATGGCAAATTGACATTTGAGTTCCAATAAGTAATCAATCATATTTTTTCTTAGTAATAGCTTTAGTTGATACATCTTTGCAAAGCAGGAGGATTGCCAAGTGAAATAGATCAGGTAAGAACCTAAGCATTATGTTTAATAGACTTAAGACCATAGAAAAAAGCACATTAAGCACGGAATAGAACCCAGCACAGTAACTTAGTTCTTTATGATTGTTCATGCAGTTTATTTACATTTATGTTTCTTTTCTCTCTTTATCCTCCTGTGGCAGTGGATCTGTGCATAATGCTTTAAATATTGTGATGTACCTTGATCTTGTCTCAACAGCCAAAGCTTTATGAAGCCTTGATACATTTAAAGGACAGATATAAAGATCAGGCAGGTGAAACATTAAATGTTGTTTCCCTTATATGAAAGATAACTACCATGTAAATATGGTTTATTATGCTAAAGAAACAGAAAATGCAATTTCAGATTATATTTCAGCCTTTCAAAGAAATTATAGAACTTCAAGATCATTTACTTCCTAGGTATTTCCTGGGGCTCTCCGTAGGCCTACATTCCTGAAAGCTGACAACCATCATATTCTGCCCCAGGGCTCATGCCCTTGAACTTGAGCACTTTGTGGTTAATATTTAAGAACAGTATGTGGAGTTAGACTGAAGGATGGTCACTTTCTCTATTCTTTGCTAAAACCAATGTTGGTTGGTCCATCACCTTCTCAAACAGTAACTGCAGTCATACCCTTCATCACATCCATCTCTCTGTCAAACCATGAGTGAAAATCAATCATGGCGTGTCTAGAAATACTTCACTCACTTCCATTTTGCTGCTTATGTGCTGATGCACCTATTCAATATTAATTTCCTTTGTAGTTAAACTGTGGGAAAACCCGAATGGACTTTCTGTGGTACAAAACTGTTTATGTGACCTTGGACAAGTCACGCCACCTTTCTGGGCATCAGTTTCCTCATATTCAAAATAGACATCCTTGTCTGGATAATCTCTGAGAACTTTCCAGTTCCACAATTCCTTAATGATTAGTAAAAGCATATCCGTGATGCAGAGGTAATAATTTATGTCCATCCATTGACATTCTATTTGTATGAGATTTCCAAAGTTATTTTATCCCACATGTGAATTTTGTTGGAAGTCCATTCTGGAATTTGTATCTATCAATACTCAGCAGATATTATCAGTTCATCTTCAGAAACTACCTTAATTCAATGACAGACACTAGGATATGTTTGAGAAACAACAATAGGAAAAGTAAGACAGAGTTCTTGTCTCAAAGAGATTACTGTGTGGGGTCAGGCAGTAGGGAGGTGCACAGATAGGTGGTGGAGGAAGATGTGCCCAAAGAAGGGAAGGTCCTCTAAGCAGAGGAAATGAAGAGAGCAAAGCAGTGAAGGTGTGGTGGCTTTTGGATTGTTTAGGAAAAGGCAAAGAGTTTGTTGTTATGAAAAATGAATTTTTATGTCATCTTCAGTAAATATTGATAATGTACTCTTATGCATTAACTGAAGAAAAACAGATAAAAAGTAAACCAGGCCTCCAAATAATAAAGGATTGAAAATATACACAGAACACTAAAGTGGTTTTTAAAAAATTGCTTGGTTGGTGATATAATAGAGGAATGATATTATTTAAAGTTATAAAACGTGATTTTGTAATTTAATATTCATTTTGAACCTATATTGCAATGCTGACCTCATCGGATACTTTACATTCACATATTTAATTTCCTTTTGAGAGAACAGGTTCATATATTCTGTCTTGTCCATGAAACCTATTTATTTGGTTTGGGATTACCATTATTTCCTTTTCCAACACCAATGGCTGCCTATGTAATTGAAAGGAAATTGCAGTGAATCTTCCAACAAGGAGTAACTACATTCCTGTGGACTTATAATTAATTCCAGCTTCCTGTGCCTTGGATGGAATAGCAGGGAGGGCATGAGTCCTTGGGGTCTGGTGATTTCCATCATAATCCCACAGCCTCCCTCCTTTCTCTCTCTCTTTAAATTACTGCATTGTGGTAAGGTAAGAAAAGTCCGTATTACTCTTTCTCCTCCACTATAAGAGAAAGAGAAAGAGAGAAAGAGAATTGGGTGTAATTTTAGTGATTGTTAAGAAATTTTTTGTAAAATTTTAAATAGTTCTGTGTGTGCCCACAAACACACTGATTCTATAGATCCTTGAGAAATACTTTACAATCAAACCTGGAAAAAAATTTCAATTATTTAGGCTCATTATATTACAAGTGATTTAAAAAACGACAATTTATGAGCCAAAAATTGCAAGCCTATGACAACTTTGATTGAGTGAATTCCAGTTGCAAGTGATGGAGAGAGCCCTCAAATATTTTCATGTCACGTTTGAAAAAATAGCTGATTATTTGGGGTTTTTTTTCATTTGTAGGATGCATGAGCTTTACCACACATTCAAATGTCCACTTTAGTACCTATAAAGTATTCTAACAACAGCTGGCCAATATTTGCTATCAAGAAATCATAACTTTAAACTTACTGAAAATCTAGGTGGCTCTTGTCCAAAAAGAGAGTTCTTAATTGCAGTTTCTGCATTTATTTATCTAATAGGCAAATTCCGCATTCATTTCTGGCTCATTTTCAAAAGGAAAGGTTAACCTCAAAAGATATGAGTTCATTATTTTCTGCTAGGAAATGGTTTCTATTTCTAAAATAGTGGCTACTAAAGACACAGTATTAGTAAATGCTTGGGTGAGAGCAAGAAATTGGTAGTAAATACTTGCAAAAAGCTGCACTTACAGAAAAATTACTGGGAAATTCACATCTACTAAAGCAAAGATTTGAAGTAGTAGATTATATTTACTGTGGGATCACATCAGTACTGAGCTTTAACTGAGTTTTCCAAGCACAAGAGGAAAAGGCCAGGATTTGAATTCAGGTAATGATACAGTAGTTCTGTGGATTTAAAATCATAAGGTCTGGGTTCAAATGCCAACTCTGGCATTTGCTATCTGTGTTGGAATAACTCACCTCTCCACCAGAAGGTCTGCTCCTACCCAGATCTTGTGTATCATAACCACCAGCTCCTCTGGGACACCACCTCAAGGTACCTAAGTTTATCTCTAGCAACCAGGGTCTGATCACTTTCCTTTGAGAAGGGGGTGGGGGCTCAGCTTCATGTCAGTGAATATAAATTCCCAAACAAATTTCAGAGGAATCTTAAAACATTTTCTTGGCTGTGCAGAAGCTTTTTAATTTGATCAGGTCCCATTTATTTATTTCTGTTGTTGCTGCAATTGCCTTTGGGGTCTTCTTCACAAATGCTTTGCCTAGCCTGACATCTATAAGAGTTTTTCCAACATTTTCTTCTAGAATTCTTATAGTTTCATGCCTTTTTTTTTTTTTATGAGACAGAGTCTCGCTCTGTTGTCTGGGCTAGGGTGCCGTGGCATCAGTCTAGCTCACAGCAACCTCAAATTCTTGGGCTCAAGCAATTCTTCTGCTTCTGCCTCCCAAGTAGCTGGGACTACAGACACACGCCACCATACCTGGCTAACATGCCTTAGATTTAAGTCTGTTATCCATTGTGAGTTGATTTTTGTGAGTGGTGAGACATGTAGATCCTGTTTCAGTCTTCTACATGTGGCTATCCAATTTTCCCAGTACCATTTATTGAATAGGGATTCTTTACCCAGTGTATATTTTTGTCTGCTTTGGCAAAGATCAAATGGCAATACAAGGATGGTTTTATATCTGGGTTCTCTGTTCTGATCCATTGGTCTATGTCTCTGTTCTTGTCCCAGTACCATACTTTTTTGGTTACTATAGCCTTGCAGTATAGCTTGAAGTCTGGTAAATTGATGCCTCCTAATTTGTTCTTTTCGCTTAAGGTTTCTTTGGCTATATGGGGTCCTCTCTGCTTCCAAACAAAGCATAGAATTATTTTTGCTGGATCTGCAAAAAATGATGTTGGTATTTTAATAAGGATTGCACTGAATCTGTAGGTCACTTTGGGTAGTATAGACATTTTAGCAATGTTGATTCTGCTGATCCATGAGCATGGTATATTTTTCCATCTGTTTACATCCTCTGCTATTTCCTTCTTCAGTGTCTCAGAGTTCTCCCTGTAGAAGTTTTTCACCTCCTTAGTTAAATATATTCCTAGGTATTTTCTTTTCTTTTTTGCTATTGTGAAAGGTATTGAGTCATTGGTTTTTTTCTCGGCTTTACTGTTTTTGGCATATATGAATGCTACTGACTCTGCATGGCTAAGGAAACAATCGTTAGAGCAAATAGATAACCTATAGAATGGGAGAAAATATTTGCATGCTATACATCTGATAAAGGGCTGATAGCTAGACTCTATAAAGAACTCAAGCAAATTAGTAAGAAAAAAAATCAAAAAACTCCATTAAAAAGTGGGCAAAAGACATGAACAGAAACTTTTCAAAAGAAGATAGATTAATGGCCAAAAAACATGAAAAAATGCTCAACATCTCTAATCATCAGGGAAATGCAAGTTAAAACCACAATGAGATATCACTTAACTCCAGTGAGAATGGCTTTTATCAAAAAGCCCCAAAAGAACAAATACTGATGCGGATGCAGAGAGATAGGAACACTCATACACTGTTGGGGGGACCGCTAATTAGTACAACCTCTATGAAAAGGAGTATGGAGATACTTCAAAGAACCAAAAGTAGACCTACCATTTGATCCAGCAATCCCATTACTGGGAATTTACCCAAAGGAAAAAAAGACATTCTATAAAAAAGGCCCCTGCACTCGAATGTTTATAGTAGCACAATTCACAATGGCAAAGATGTGGAAACAACCCAAGTGCTCATCAATACCTAAGTGGTTTAATAAAATGTGGTATATGTATACCATGGAGTACTATTCGCCCATAAAAAATGGTGAACTAATACCTCTTGTATTACCTTGAGGGAACTGGTGACCATTTTTCTAAGTGAAGTATCATAAGAATGAAAAAACACACACTACATGTACTTACCAGTAAATTGGAGCTAATTGATCAACACTCATGTGCACATATGGAAATAACATTTATCAGAAATCAAGCAAGTGGGAGAGGGGAGGAGGGAATGGATAAATTCACATCTAGCAGTACGATGCACAGTATCTGGGAGACGGGCACACTTATAACTATGACTCAAACAGTACAAAAGCAATTTATGTAACCAAAACGTTGGTATTCCCATAATATTTTGGAATTAAAAAGAAAATTCTGCCTTAAAATGCAAATGTCATTTATAACACTGAACAAGGGAATCCAGAATTCAAAACATAATGATTTGGCCATTACTTTGGGAAATTTTCAGCCAAAAATCAAGGACAATTCCCTTCTCTCTGCCAGGCCTGAAATTAATTAACAAATTCTCTTTAGAAGGAAGAGAATAAAAAGTTCCGAATTCCAAGCAATGGACATCTGAAAGAATGTTTTTTATAGCAAATCACCTTTATTATCCAAGCAAGAAAATATTAAATAATATTCAAATATTAATCACACTAATTTTTTGGCCTTCTGATGTTGAGATAACTCTCTCCTTGAACTCTTTCAGGATTCTAATGGCAACAAGAAACTTTCCTATATGTCTTATAACTGGCACATAAAAAGACATGGCACAGCTTTTTCAACCTGAGTGACTTCGTTCCCTCCTTAATGCCAAGGTCTATTGACAGAGATAATGTCCCATTGCAATATTCCCTTTTATGTTTTGGCACTGAGCAGTGCAACAAACAGAGCTGTAACAAAATAACAACCAAATTCTGAGAACAGAGAGAGAGTCATGCAAAGAATAAAGGACATCTTATGCTTTCATCCTCTTTCCCTTGTTAGAAACTCTTTCACAGAAAAGGCACAGCCCAAGCCCCTTAGCCAGTTTAGCCAGTCCATGCATTCACAGTTTGAAGTGTTGTCAACTAGGATATGGCCAGTAAATTCTTTCCACCTTCTGAGACAAGATTACAGAGGGTCTCCCGAATGATTGACTTTTAGGGTGGGGGAAGAGGAAGGAAATTGCCTTTTCATCATTTGAAATTGGAAACATAACAATGAGAAAGAGGCAAAATTATCTGTCAATAAACTAATCTACCACACAAAGGTAAATAAAACGTAGAGCTGGTTCCACAGGGAGTTTATTCTGGGAGCTCAATAAGATATGTACATAAAACTCTTAGCACACGCTCAAGTGTAATAGCAATATAAGGTAGCACAGATGTTTCGTTTTAATTTATCTTTTGCCAACTTTTAAAAATAAGTATGAAATTTTAAGTGTATACTACACTATTCAATGAAAATCTCAAATTTTGCCTTTATTCCAGGCTTTAAATAAAGAATATTTAAAGTTGTCAATGCTTCAGCTCTGATGAATGAAATGTCTGTGTACAGAATGGCGAGCTATTAGTTAACAATACACATCGGGCCGTGGGGGGATGTTGGCCTTTTTCCAGAGTCTATATGAGAACAGCCATTTATTCTCTCATGCTCAATGCTTCCAACTTAGCAAATGACCATATTCCATAAAACAAAACATAAAAGTTTTTCATAATTAGCAAAAGAAAAAAAAAGACTGTGTTTACTGAGAAAACAGGAAAGACGTTAGAGAAGAAAGAATATTTGACCTAGGATTGAGAAGAAAGAATTTTTGATCTATGCATCTAAAGCATTGGTGGAATTTGCCACATGCAGATGAGTGAAAGGTCTGTCAAGAGAAGTGAAAATTGTGAATGAAGATATGCAGGTGGAAGGAAGGGTGGTGTGCACACTGAAAACGGCATGCCTTTCCATTTGACTGCCATGTTGATGGAAATGCCACAAATGGAGGATTTTGACCTGGTTTGTTCACTGATGTAACTTAGATACCTGGAAAAATACCTGGCATATAGCATGGGCTTGAAGAAGGAAATAAATAATTGTCAGATGCCCAGAATATAAGCAATACTTGATAGATGCAGTCCTTGAAGCTTTCTTGAAGCTAGTGAACTAGTTAGGACTCCACAGAGTAACAGAAACTGAGGTCAATTAAGCAAAAACACAGTTTATTTGGGTCTAACATGGAACTCCAAACCATGAAAGCCTCTGGATCTTGGGAAGGACTGGAACCAGAAACAGGAAAGTCATTGCGAATCCAGTGAGATTTCTGGCTCTGCTTCTTTTCACTACTTTTTCCTCCACTTCTGCACAACTGCCTTCTCTCGGCATTCTGGCCCACTGGGTCCCGAGTCTGAATGTCAAAGGCGGGCTGACCTCACAGCTGCTGGAATCACATGTAGCATTTTCCTTTGGCGGCAGTTTCACAGACACCCTCCTCTGCTCAGGTCCTCTGCAGCAAAGAGGGCAGGTTTGCCTCCAGGGAGCAGAGAAGGAGAGCTGTTGGGAAACTGTTAAGAGCAGTTGTATTACACCTGTAGTATGCAATTAGAAGGCATTAAAGCATGTGGCCAGGGATGTTCTTATTTTGTATGCCTATACATCTAAACCCGAAATACTATTCATATGGACTGTGTTAGTTTGAAATTAAGAAAAAAAAATACTACCCATTAGTTCACATATTTCTCTCTATCTTTTTCATCTTTAATATCCTGGTAATTATTTACCAATTGTTGGTCACCTGTCTCTTCAGCTTCTTTCAACATTGCCCTGACTCTCCCAGAGACCGAGCAAGGTCATTTCCCAACATCATCTGAAGTTACACTGAGTAACTTCAAATCAGTGTGTTCACGCTACTGATTGGCTTTTGTGAAAGTACCATATAGAGTACTTGAGATGGGACAGGAAGTTACCTTACTCAGTTTCTTTCTCTTATAGATGAAAAGATTAATCCATGAGATGGACTCATGAGTCCACGATTAGGGGCTAGTAAATGTTTTGTAAACATAGGAATAAAAATTACATTCCTGTGATTCTAGAACAAGAAAAGAAAGATGGACTTTTAGGTATGTTGCAAAGAACAAAAGATCATTCTTTAGGTTCTTGGAACCAACAACCTTAGTTTTATTGCTTTGCAAATTATGTGGCCTTGAATAAATCTCCAGTAAGGCTCAGAAAGCCTCAGTATTCCCAACTGTGCAATGGGAATAGTTATAATAATATTAATAGTGTCTATCTCACTACTCTATAGTAAGGAAGAGAAAAATTCAATGTTGAAGTTGATGTCATTTAATAAACGGTAAAGTATTAAAATGCACACAGTTATATTTATCAATAATAAGTGTGTTCAGTGACAAAGGGAAAACAGCCAGGATGAGATAATTACTGCAAATTACTAATCTACACATAGTTAATTGTGCATTCATGCATGACCAAATGTTAAAGACTAATTCAGTTTTAAAATACAATATATAACATAGAAAGTTATAAATAGTTCATCATGGATTTTCCATTATCTTAGAAAAACCTAATATGCATGGCTTTTCATAATTCTATCCCTAAGTAATATGAAATTGGGTTCAAAATACATAGTTGCTTACTAAAACATGTTGTTATAATTAAGCGTTAGGTTGTGTCCACAAGACGGGGAAATATTGGAGAAAAAGATAGTAAAATCATAGAAATTTGGAGTGGGAAGAAAGTTGTTTAATCTCTAATTACAGACAAGGATGTGAAAAATATAAATTTTCATAGAAAAGTTCAGTGACTTCCTCAAAAGCACATGCTCTTCAGTGTTGAAGTAAAACTCAAATCTTCTCACTCTGAGCTGTTCACTATAATACAGAACCTACTATTAAAACACAGTAGAAAACATGAATAAAATTTCAAGTAGATCTTCAATGTAAAGTCATAGATCTGTAATAAAAAGCCACCTGCTTTTTTTCTGGTGGAATAAAAACTCTAAGTTTTATTCAAAAATTCTATTCTTTATAAAGATAGGTGAAGCACAGTGGCTCATGCCTGTAATCCCGGTACTCTGGGAGGCTGAGACGGGAGGATCACTTGAGGCCGGGAGTTTGAGACCACCCTGAGCAACATAGAGAGACCTCATCTCCACCAAAAAAAAAAAAAATTAGCCAGGAGTGGTAGCCCGAAGCTGTAGTCCCAGCTACCCTGGAGGCTGAGGCGGGAAGATCACTTGAGCCCAGGAGTTTGAGGCTGCAGTGAGCTGTGATGACAGAACAATACCCCGTCTCAAAAAATCAAACAAACGTACAAAAATAATTTTTAAAGATAACAATGATTCATTATAGGAATAAATTAACATTTCCAAACAACAACAACAAAAAAAACCAGTGAAGTATTTTATATACTACTTGAAAATAGCTATATTTAGTTTTAAAGTTTTTCATCTTTGAGTCATTAGGTGTATGATACTATAGAACAATGGAGAATGGAAGAGAAACAATAAATAATCACGAGGGAGCCAAAGGGAAGAAGGAAAAAAGGAGACTGAGAGAGAAAAGAGGTTGAGAACACACAAATCTGGATTGTGAGAAAATATTTAATATTTAGACACTAGATGGCGATATAATGTAAGGTGCTGTCTTGACTTTTTTTTTTTTTTAAATAAGCTATTTGCTGATTTGTATTAGGTACCACAGAGTGAGGCGAGGATGAAGCCGAGAGACTGCAGAGGTCCCTGGTGCATGTGTGTATATGTGCGTTTGTGTGTGTTTGTGTGTGTGTGTTCTGCCCCCCGGGTGAGACTGCAGCCTTTGTAAATACTTGGTCACCTTTTGCAAGAAGGAATCTGAACAATTGCAACTGAAGGCACATTGTTATCATCTTGTCTTTGGGAGATGCTGTTCCTCACTGCAGATGGGTGATTTTCCTTTTAATCAGGTAAGCCATCTAATTGTTTCATTGTGAATTTAAGCATATTCATTGCTTTTCATCCTTTGGGAAAAGAGTCTGTGGAAATTCAGTTTAGGCAGAGCAGGAAGTCCATTTTTGTATGTGTATTCAGACCAGCTGTCCCCTTCCTCTTCCTCTTCTCCTCCCCTTCTCTTCCCCTCCCCCTCCCCCCTCCTCTCTCAACCTTCCATGAACTGAAATCAGGTTTGTTTTGCAGTTCAGCATTTTGATACAAGACGGGATTCTTTGGCCTGAAATAGCTTGGCATCTGGCCAGTTCTTGCCTTTGCTTGCCTTCATCCTATTCAAGGTCTCCTTTTGATCCTTTTAAAGTCCCCTCCTTCACCGGTGCTTTGGGAGTGGACTAGCTGGCTGTGAATAGAGGTCATATTGTTCTTAAGGATGGAGTAAAAATTAGAGCTCAGTTTTAACTCTACAGAAAGGAAGAAGGCAGCCGGGATGCTGCCTGAGACTTGCATTGCAGGGGTATTCAGCTTCCTCAGGCAAAGGCTGGGCTTTGAGAAGAAATGTCTCATGTCTAGGGTGAGGAGGAGACAATGACTTTTCCCCTAACTCTTACTGAACCACACTAAAAAAGGAGCTTGAGGGAAGCAGTAAAGAGTTCCTTTTCCATGCAATGACGACCAGGAAAGATTGACTTACTTTTAATTAGACGGAGGTCATGATCAGCAATGATACTGCAGATGCTGCTCCGTTCCCAGTGTGAACCGTCTTGCTTTTCCAAACAGCACAAAAAATATTTCTGGTTGCACATGAGGCTTTTTGAAACGTCTTTGTTAAAATGGATTCCCTCTCCCCTACCTGTTTGAGGTATGTGATTATAGACCCGACCCCCTTGCTGCGTTTACTTCTCGTATTTCTTTTTGTTCCCTTTGGTTACTCACTGGCGATTGTCACTCCTTTTTAACAAATTGGTCCAAATAGAGTGCTGGGCAGGTGCCTTTTCACGTGTCCAATGAGACGATTAAGTCAAGGCATGGTATGTTTCAGTCTGTATGTGCATGTGACTAAATATTTCTGAAGTGCAGCAGCAAACTTGTGAATTGCCAAACGCTGTTGCTGTCACATCTATAAAATGTGCCTTTTTTTCCTATGGATTTGCAGGTTCACGTGGTATATCTGATGTGCTAGTGTAGTAACAGAGCATCTTTCTCCAAAAAGCACTTTAAATTATCCCAAAAGGATGTTGCCAAATAGAAATAGGAAAATTCCATGCTGAGGTTAGTGATTCCTGCTTTAGTTTCTCTTGCCCGGAGCAGGGGTAGCTTACCTTCCCTGCTTGCTGCAATACCTGGCACGCCAGGGTGATGCAACTTGGGGCTTCCGCACATTCCCTGGGCGTCTGACACTTTCCTTTCCTTCTGCTGTGCATTTCAGAAGTAGAATAACTGTGGTGAAAAACTCCTTTAAAACTCTCTTTTATGGTAGTTGCTTTTGTAATTGCTATTAAGCCTTGCATCTCTCTTCTAGGAAGAGTGTTGCAATTTAGGCCTTCCTCCACAAAGCTCCTTGAAGAGATTTTTAGATGGTGTCTATTTTAGGAACATAATGTGTAGACAGGAATGGATGGCCACAGAGATTTACGGGAAAACAATTTCGCGGAGAGGATGAGGTCACGTTATAAACCACTAGAACAGAGCACAAGTGGCTGGTTATGTCACATGAACCCACCCAGCAGTGAAATTACTTTTCATTAAACTCACTGCAACTCATTCGTGTGGCCTTTTTTTTCCTTCCCCCTTCATATTGTTTGTCTGTTTTTTGTTTTTTTGTTTTTGTTTTTGTTTTTTTTCCCCAAAGATCTATTTAGGAGCCCAGTCCATCAGGAGTGCTCATACCAGCAAAAATGACACGTTGGATTTTGCTGTCAATGCCATTTACATGACCCCCTCTTGCTGGGAAATTTGCTATCTGGAGACTCATTTTTAAGGCAATTTCTCTTTAAGACATGGCAGAGAGGGTTTCTCCATCTATTGGAGGCGGAGGGGGCACAATTAGGGACCTAGTTAATTATATAGTATTCACAGAGGCACTAGGGATCCCAGCCAGGCTTTTCTGCCTCGCCACCCAGCGGTACCAGGGGCAAGCTGACAGACTGGAGACCCAAAGTAAACTCTGTCACCACCAACACAGGGAATGAAAACCCAGGAATCTCACAGAGGAATCCAATAAGAAACATTCTAGTTCCTGTTTAAAGGACACTGTCAGGGAATCCAGAGATTCAGAGAGGGAAAATATTAGAGGACAAGAGCACCTATTCTGGGAATTGCTGACCCAGAAGGGAAAATCTGGGGCTTGCTTGGTGTTACCTCCAGGACGTCACAGACAGGCAGTTCTCAGGGGTTTATGTTGGTATAAGCTTGACACATGAAAGCATCCCTCCAAAATTTAGCCTGGGAACCCACACAAGGTATTATTTTCCTCCTGGGTAGTTGGAGAAAGTGAACCTTACCACTTCCTCCCTGTACTAGCCAAGAGCACAAGGCCTGATCTCTCTCAGCTACCTAGGAAGGGGGACGGTAAAAGAGATCACAGTGGGGGCTGGGGGGGGGGGAGAGAGAGAGAGAGAGAGAGAGAGAGAGAGAGAGAGAGAGAGAGAGGAGCATTAGCATTTGAAAGTCCCATATTGGTCACCCTGAGGGTTAATGGGGCTGTGCTCCCTGAGAGAATTACATCTCTTTGAAATTCCAATTAGTCAGTTAAGCATGTCAGGAAGCCCACTTACACTGGTTAGGGTAGGGTGGGGCAAAGATTTATTCTCATTGCAATTGTGGTCAGAAAAAAAAATTACATCAGATTTCACCAAACTGCCCATGATTTTGTTTTTTAAACATTTTTTGGTCCTTGTTTCTAGATCCCCATTTATTATTTTACTTAACAAAAAGACTTATAACAATTACTCTGTGCCAGCCACTATTCTAAGCAGTATGTTAACAGTATTATCTCATTTAATTCTATGAGGTAGGTACTGTTGGTAATTTCACAGATGAGGAAACCAAGGCACAGTGTTGTTAAATTAACTAGTCCAGTTAAGGAAGAGCCCAAACTTGAACCTTGCAGTCTGGCTGCAGCATCTGTGCTCTTGACCATTTCTTACTACCTGTGTGGTGGTGGGGCTACAACTTAGCCATGACAGTTAGGACTCCTTGTGTGTAATCTTGTACACACCAGCTGTAATTCATTTGCCTTCTTACATGCCAAAATTTCAAAAATAATTTGTTTTAGAATGATTCTCCAAATCTGCTTCATTCATCCATTAAAAAAAAAATTGTACCTGCTTATACTATAGAAGGGTCTGTCTTCTGGGTGCTGGAATATGGTGAATAAAACAAAATTCCTGCCCACATAGTGCTTTCAGTCTAGTGATGGAGTTAGACAATAGGCAAATCGATGCATAAAGAAATATCAGTAAATATAAGTTTTGAAGAAAAATACTGCAAGATAAGGAGATAGTGAGGATGAGAGGGGCACGCAGAGAGAAACTAATGTTAAGGAGGTGGAGAAGGTGATTTTTGAGCAGAGATCTGAATGAGGTGAGGGCTTGAGTGAATCATGCACATAAACAGAGAAGAGCATTCAAGACAGAGGGAAGAGAGAAAGCACAAGGTTCTAAAGGGCAGAGTGCCTTACAAGTGTGAGGAATGACACAGACTTTGTGAGTGATCCCCCAAAGAGAAGAAACAGAAAGAAGTGGGACTGTACGGGTGCCCATGCATATCTGTGAGTCTGGGAAACGGGGCTTAGCGTTTTAATTGCCCCTGGCCTTTCATTTAAAAAAAAAAAAACGAATCGAACAACTATGTCAAGTAGATTTAAAACTTGTGCTTACTGTTGACAGGTTACTAGGTTAAAAAAGACTTAAATCAGTTATTTACGCAAAAAAGTTCTATCGATGTGTAAAGTTTTCTGAAAAATGCGATAGTTCCTAGAATGCAGAAAAATTAACTCAAAAATGGTTAAAAAGATACTATTTGTTGAAAAAATTCTATTTGAATAAGATTATTGGTTTAATTGATACAAACTGTTGGTAAGAAACATCCCTAGTCACCCACTCAGTCTTTCTTGCACCTCAGAACTTTCGCCCTGAAATGATCACATTGAGGAGGTGCAGACCAAGAAGAAACAGTAAGGATGGAAACCAGTGTTTATCTCTCCTAATTTCTGACCTTAATTTTATCTTTTGTCACTGGTGTTTTTGGTGACATATATTAATATAAGAAGCCATTGACTATTCTGAGGTCATAAAAATGTACTCTTATTTTTTTCTGACTCGTTTTTATAGTTTAGCTCTTACATTGAGGTCTACGATTCATTTTCAGTGAACTTTTGGTATATAGTGTGAGGCAGGAGTCTAGCTTTATTCTTTTGCTCCTTGGTATCTAGTTGTTCCAATATCATCTCTTGAAAAGACTATTCTTTCCCCATTGAATTGTCTTATTAATTTTTATGGCCATGTATCTATAAATTTAGCATCCATTATTTCTTTCACTGTGTGCTAGGGATATATTTTTAAAGAAAAGTTCAGTTAGATTCTCCCTTCTTCAGAATCCACGTAGTTTTAAGATATGAGAAAGTTGGCCCATATACCCTTAACTGTTAAACACTCTTTTGATTTAACTTCATGACAAAATTTTTCCTATTATTATTGAAAGCATATTCATTTGTGATTCTACTGAAAATTTAAGAAGATAGTGATGTACAGTTCAGTAATGAGCTAATATTTCTGTAGGAAGATTACTATTTATTTCTAAGAAACATCTCCATTGTATTGCACATGCTCTCTTGAAGTTATGCAAACATTGTCCATGTTCTTTATATGTCGCTAGTGTGCTTTTGTTTCACAAACACCATTGGGGAAACTGTTGGACTTAAGATAGAGGTGTGCCATTCAAATAGGATTGGTTGTTGTACTGGGCTGCCATAACAAAGTACCAGAGACTGGGTGCTCTAAGCAACAGTAATTTATTTCTCACAGCTCTGGAGGCTTGAAGTCCAAGATCAAGATGTTGGCAGGTTTGGTTTCTTCTGAGGCCTCTCTCTTTGGCTTACTGATATCTGCCTTCTCACTATGTCCTCACATGGTCTTTCCTCTATGCATGTACACCTCTGCTGTCTCTTTTTGTGTCCAAATTTCTTCTTCTTATAAGAACACAAGTCAGAGTGGACTGGGGCCCACTCTAAAGGCCTTTTTTAACATAATGACCTCTTCAAAGGCCCTATTGCCAAATACAGACAATCTGAGTTACTGGGGGCTATTGCTTCAACATATAGATTTTGTGGTAGACATAATTTAGCTCGTAACATTGTCTTTGGTTACATTTATGACTACCAAAATAATAAGCAAAGAAGATTGAATTGATGTCATTTTGTTATTGATAAAATTGTTGGTTGTGGTGTTATACCAATAATGATTTTTTCATTATTAATATCTTACTTCCATATTATAATAAGGAATTATCTGTGCATGTGTTAAGATTCTAATAAAGGCAATTAATTAGGCTTTATGTTGTATTTAAAAAGGCATGATGAATAACAAAGTGGGCAGAAGCAAACCAATGGTGATTCCACTGGTGTGCCTATAATGTCATGTTTATATTCACGAGCTATGATAAGAATTAAGGCTCTTATTTTTTTCAATGAAAGAGGTGACAAAAAGTAATACAAAAATTAAGAATTCATGGAAACTTTATAAATAAAATAATTAATTTCAAAGTGTTACAATCAGCAACTGAGTCAGGTTAATTTAAGTATAAATGTAATGTTTCAGAAAGATATGACAGTTCACAGAGTTGAGGGGTAGCTAAAATCTAGACTCGAAAAATGACAGGAGGAAGGAAAGCTCTGAGAGCAGGTAGTCAGGTGTTGGACTTTTTGGTGGTTTCTGTAAGGTGCTGTGATCTCCTAGAATGAATCAGTTCAACTGCTTTCAGGCCTTTTTTTTCCCCCCTGATATTCATGCTTAACATTAAAATTCCAGAAATTGAGCATCTGATGGGAAAAATTTGGGTCATGAATCTGATCCTTTTAGTTAAGGGTAAACTGGACCCTTGGACTGACAGTTCCACCAAACTATTCCCTATTTAGGAAGAGTAATTCCATCCAAACAAAATTGAAAACAGTCTATATACATAATGTTAGAAGAATCGTTAACTAAATGGTGGTCTATGCAAACAATGAGATATTATGATGCCATTAAGCACAATGTTTCAAAAACTATTTAAATTTTTGTAAAATTTCTCAGGATATATTGGCACATAAAAAGTACCATGCAAACATGTATATCAAGTATGGTCCTAGTTACGAAAAAAAATTGAAAAGAATATAATGGTTATCTCTGGTATGGGATTGTGATTTCTATTTTCTTCTTCATAAGTTTTCTTTCCTAAAAATAGAATATTAAATCTAATTTTTTACAACAAAAGTAATACATGTTCATTACATAAAGCAAAAAGGAAAGTATAAATTAGTAAAGCTACAATAACATCTATAATTCTACACAACAAAATTATCATTATTAATTTTTTTTTAAATGTTTGGCATTTTTTATAAAATAAAATCTAAAATAAACATATGTGGCTTTAAAAACCAGAATAAATGTTAATGTACATTATTTTTCAAATGGAATTGGGTAAATCTATTTTGTGTGAAGATATTCATTGTATTTCTAATCAAAATAGTAAACTCAGTGTAAAATTATTGAGGAAACAGTTTAATGTTTGAATATTTTATCTTCTGGAATATTAATCAAATTAGCTCACAAACCTTCTGTAATAAAAGTATGGTATTTTGAAAATTTTGTAGCAATAGAAAAGTTTTGGGAAGAGGTCTAATCTAAAGATAGATAGATTTGAAATACCAAATGTATGGTCTTCTGAAAATTGTGTTACTTGGTAAACTAATTTCCCTCTGTAGAACTCAGCAACATTTTAGGAAGTTTATTTTATATTATGGAGAAGCTACTATTTGGAATGGGTTGTTTCAGTAAAAATTGACTTCACCTTGAAAAATTGAGAAAATATAGACAAACAAAAAACACCTGTAAATACTGATGTAGTATGTACATAAATTTTTAAACTACTCAGAACCAAACTCATCCAACTGGCAAAATCAAGTTATAAGATTATCAAATGGAGTGAGCCATATATATGACTAAGCCAGAGGTCGCAGAGTGGAGCAATGAAGGTAATTATTAGCATATGTTGCATTTGGAGATGTTAAATGTGTTGAGGGGATAAGGAGAGAAATCTGTCTAAAGAAGAATAAATTATTAAAGTCATATCTTAGATAGCAATATCTAGATTATTTTTAAGCAAATGTTAATAATATAACAATTTAGAAATTGAATAAAGGAACCCAGAGCTCAGGGTTTCCAATTATATATTCATAAAGGAGGGAAAACTAAAAGAATTCTATCACATAAATATTTCAATCTAAGAAATTCAGTGGACTTGAAAATCCTTGAAAGAATTACTTTGAGACTTGACAAATGCTATCAGCCAGCAGTTTTGATATTACCGTGGAATGTGATATGCCATTTAAAAGGCCCGTGGTATTTTGGGCTATGTGTGTCAGTGTGTTGGTACAAAACCAAAGAGATGACAGACTGGTTTCAGGTCTAGAATAATTTCAGTGCCACCTGGGCCTTGGCGTTTCAGGTTTCAGGTGATTTGAGGAGTCTGGGAGATTGCACACCAATATTTAAGGTATTTAGAGAGTTATAGGTCAACCTGTACGAATGAAGACAAGAGTGCCTTTTGAAGAAATTCTGAAAGCAGCAGCTAAATAGAAATCAGTAAGCAAAGTAAAAGAAAATAGGAGAGGGATTTTCATAAAACTCTCTGTGGAATAACAAAGAGTTGAATCCCAGATGTCTCTTTTTTGGGGCCGAACCTTATCTTACCCTCCCTTACTCTAATTTTTTTTCATTCCTAGGCATCTTGTTTGCCCGCTGTTTTTGCATATTCTGTTCATTTCTAACCCTCCCTCCACTCAGTTGACTGTGTAAAAACATTCTCATAGTCATGTTCTCAGAATGTTCATAGTCTTTAATGCATATAGAGTGTAATCTAAAAAACAGAACAATTGTTAATGTGATTGTAGCAGTTATTTTGAAAGTGCTGTCCACAGGCCCCTCCTTGCATTCCCTTAAGTCCATCAGGGGGAAACCTATTTTAGGGAGTCCCTTCAGGTCAAATCTATTTTCATAATGGCACAAAACAATTATTTATCTTTCACTGTGTTGATATTTGCACTCATGGTACAAGAAAAATGAAAACTCCTAGCCTTAACACTTACCAAGATAGTGACACCGAACAACAGTACTGGTAGTCATTGATTCTTTCCTGTCATGTGCTTCCAGTAAAAATAAGTAATTACTTTTTAAATGCTTACTTTAATTTGTAATAAATAAATAAAATTAAAGCCAGTTGAACTAAAGAAATGTCTTTGATGGAACAGCAAAAATTGATTTGATTTCATCTATACCCTCAAATATATACATTTTTAATATTCTGTGTGCTGAAATGGAAAGTATACATAAAGAACATATGCCACTTACCAAGTATGATGATGATAGTCTCAATAAAAAGCACTTGAATTGTTTGAGTTGCAAGTTAAACTAGCTGCATTTCCATGGAACACCATTTTTATTTAAAAGAATGAGTAATAGATAAATTGTGATTATTCAGACTTAGATATTTAGCAGACAATTTTTTAAAAAATGAATGACACGAGACTGTCATTTCAAGAAAAATAATTGACCAGTATTTGTTGCCAATGACAAAATTTGATCTTTCAGGAAAAAATTAAATTTTGGAAAACTTGTATCTGCCACTATGAACTCAACAGCTTCTCAAAACTTAAAAGATTTTCTGATATGATTAGTGATGATATTAACAGATGAATGATGAAATATTACAA
Source organism: Avahi laniger (assembly GCA_963575035.1). Classification (NCBI taxonomy): domain Eukaryota; kingdom Metazoa; phylum Chordata; class Mammalia; order Primates; family Indriidae; genus Avahi; species Avahi laniger. The sequence goes on along the minus strand of CAUYSK010074728.1, from coordinate 10,091 downwards.
CATTTTAAAAATCTGTGTAAGTCAGTCAGCCAATATTTTGTAAATAGAACATGGATAATGATATAAAATAATTCATGGATAATAAATACATTTAAACTGCAAGATAAGCCAATGGATTTTAGTGTAGCCAGGTACAGCAAATTCATTTGATATGATTTGAAATTTTACTTGTTAAATTTTGATATGTTATTGAAGAAGAATATTCACAATTATGTGAAAGGACTATTAAAATATTCCAACTACCTATATATGTGAAGCCAGATTTTTTTCATATTCTTCATCTAAACATAAATTATAACAGAATGAAGGCAGAATCAGATTTAAGAATCTAGACATTAAGCCACATATTAGAGATTTGCAAATTTATAAAATAAGGTCACTCATCTCATTAGGTATTTTTCCTTTAGAAATTATTTCCACTTGAAATTTACTTTGTTTCATGTGGTTATAATTAATTTTTTATAAATTTATTAATTAATATTTTCATGATTTCTCTAACTTTTAATATGATAAATGGCAATAAATTTAACCCACATAAACAAACGTTTTTTGGTTTCCTCAATAATATTAATAATACAAAGCAGTCCTGAGAACAAAAATTTGTAATATAACATGGATGAATTTGATAATTCATCAGATTCTAGGGTATATTTATGTATGTTGCACTGTAGATACGTATTACTTGACATTATTATATTGCAGGTGATTGAGTCCTTGAAGTTATACAGGATAGAGAAAATATTTGTCACATTATACAAGTAAATAAATTTCTTAATACCAAGCTGCACATATCATCAATTTAGTTCAGTAAGTTCTATTAAAAGTGAGTAAAAAGTGTTACAAAGCAAATCAGATGATTATAAAGGATAAATGTCCTACTACTCTTGTTTGGCCTGATCTTTTTCCAAAACTGCCTCCATCCCTCCCCTCAATTAGATTCCGACCACACTGCCACCAGTGACCTTTCTAACACGTATGTCAAATCTCCACTGTTTGAAATTTAACTTATGTCCTGGGGTAAAAGCCCAACTGCCAGGATGAGGTGTCTAGGTTTATCTCTTACCCCATGGCCTATCTACCCCACTGTTGGTCCTGCAGAACTCATTGCATTTCTGTGAACATCTGAAGCTGTATCTTTCTCTAAGCCTTTTCTACTGCTTTTTTTCTGCTTGAAAAGCCATGACCTCTTCTTCCCCCAAGTATGATTCATTTCCTTTTGTGCTGTGCCTGTGTCCTATATAGAGTTTGATCACAGCACCCATTTTGCATTTTATCGTGCTGATTTCTGTCTCCCTCTGCTATACCTTCTTTGCAAGATGGTGCAGTGTTGCTGATGTGATGGAGTATCATCACCACTGCCTAGTTCGACTTTGGGTGCATAAGTTCTCAATAGATGTTTTTAAAAGAAAATGAAACAAAATAAAAACATTTTAGGATAAACTCTAATACTTGACAATTGTATATTTTATGGAATGTTTTATGAAATACCATTTATGTAAAATATACTTAAGAAGCATATAATAATTTTAATATTTCATATTTCTTTTGCCAATTCCAAACTCCTATGATACAACTCATATAAACTATGATTAAACATTGATGTTCAAAGTAATTCTGAATGTCTTTTTTTTCCAAATTATTATCTCTAGCTTTTATGACTTAATTCATTGTCTGAGAAATTTTATTACCTTCCCTTTTTATCATTTTGAAGCATACTTTGGTCTTTGCTTAAGCATAAATTTTTTAAAAAGTTATCCAAGTATTGTATTTTTATAGTTATAGAATGTGTTAATGTTATTATAGAAAACTTAGAATATTTAGAAAAGTGTAAAAAAGAAAATAATATTCATGATCTCACATTCTATGTGATTTTCCCGCAATAAGACATTGCATTTAATATTTTAATATTTTGCTGTAAACCATTTTTCTTTTTGTTTCAATGACAGGATTCCTATGGTGTCATCAATTTTGTATCACATATTAGATTTTAAATGTTTTTTTCATACCATCAGAAAGAATTAAAAATATAGCTTAATGGCCTAATAATACTTCATCATAAAATTCTAAATTTATTTAATCTCATGATCATGGAAATTTTGTTTCTTTCTAGTTGGATCATTACTTTTGAGATAAACTTAAGACATTAAAAATGCCAAGCATTTTATATTTCTAGTAATAGTCATAAGGTCATTTGTTGTATAAACAGAGCCCAAAGCTTACACTTTTCCTGACAGGGAAATGGAAGCCCAGCAAAGTCAGTGTAGCACATACAGCAAGAAGATACAGTCACCTAACATTTAAATCTGAAGGAAATGATGCGTTGCATGGTTTAGTTTACTGGACTTGTTCTCTTCACTTTTGATTCTCCTTCCTGGTCCTTGCTGGGAGCAGAGATCACAGATAGGGCTTGCCTCACTACTTTCATGCACACTCGCCTTTTGGAACTAGCTCATTAATATTTCCAAATATTTTCCTACTTTCAGAAATAGAGACAAAATAATTTATATATTAACACTGAACACTTCTCTGAAAACCACTGCATTGTTTAAATGATTTCCAATTTGTCTACCACTTTCCAGCAGCAAACAATTCTTAGACTTTTGATTCAGTTTTTAAGGGATTTAAAATCTGTCTTTAATGAGCATATTGAATAATATGAGATTTAGAAGGGAGGTAAGAAAGTTGTAACAGTTTTAAAGCTCTCACATATCTTCAACTATGTGTAGTCACAAGTTTGCTCTTAAGTAAGAGAATTGTTAACATCCTCCATGAGATGCAAGAATCACATTAGATCCCAAACCAGAGTAACATTATAGTGTTAAAAACAATTTTAATTATTATTCTATTTTAAAGTGTAGTAATTCATATCCTTTAGCAATAACCTTGGTGTATATGCATCTAATTCTCAGAGGATAATCTATAATTTCAGAACTTTGAAAGTGCTTTTATTTTCAAGGTCACTTGAAATTACCAGAGAAAATTTGATTTCTTCTTCTAAATGTGGTAATATTAATAGTAGTAATAATAAACAGTACTTGCTTTCTATTTCATAATAGAACTGTAATTGTTTGCAGATGCCATCCTCCCAAACATTTTCAAGGTTCAGGGAAAAGTGATCTCTCTCCAACTCTAGGTGTGGGTTGATTTGTTTAGAGGTGATCTTATCGCCCTTACCAATGATTGGTTCAGTACTGGACCTGTGACCTCACACTAACTAATAAAATATGAGGGAAGTCTGTCACAGGGTTTCTTGAAAAATCCACTTTCTCTAAGAAATAGCTGCAGGAAAAGATGGTCTTTCTTTTTCTGAGTGTTACCTTTCTAGCTGTAATATCCTTTCATTGCTACAGCCATCTTGCTGAGCCATCGCTGAGAATGGTGGAACAGAGACATGAACAAAGTGTGGGTCTTTGGTGAAACTATTGAACCACCAAATGAACTGAAGCCTACCCCTCCCTCTGGACTTCTTTAGTTTAAGCCATTTTAAAGCTAAAAACTTCCTAACTAATAAAGTAGTTGACTAGTTTGCAAATAAAATTTAATGTTACATAGTACTTTGTGAAATTATTTAGAATTACGGTAAGCCTATCATTTTATATATTTATGATTAGCATATATACTGGTTGCTCAATTCTATAGACAAATAGGGATGGGTGCAGTGACTCACACTTGTAATCCTAGCACTCTGGAGGCTGACGCAGGAGGATTGTTTGAGGCCAGGAATTCAAGCCCAGCCTGCGCAAGAACAAGACCCCATCTCTACAAAAAATAGAAAAATTAGCCAGGCGTGGTGGCATGCACCTGTAATTCCATCTACTTAGGAGGTTGACGTAGGAGGATCATTTGAGCGGAGGAGTTCGAAGTTGCAGTGAGCTGTGATGAGGCCACTGCACTCCAGCCTGGGTGACAGAGTAAGACACTGTCTCAAAAAAAAAAAAAAAAAGACAAAGGAGAAGAAACATTTGAATCAATAACATTCTTTTAGCTATTGTGATAATATTCATAGTTACCTGGGCCTTCGAATAAAACAGTTAGGAAGCTGGTCGGAGCAAGAAATAATTTTCTCAATCATTCATTTTTTAATTTATTATGTATTCATTTAGCAAATATTTATTAAGCACCTATTATATATAACCTTATATGCCAAGATATCTACTCTTAAGTACCTAGATTCCAAATAAAAAATAAGCCAGGTACTGTTGTGTTTATAACACCACTGCTGACCCTGAATGTGTGAGGGATTTTTCCCACACCAACCAATTCTCTGACACCAGTTGAGTGTTCTACAATTCAATTCAACTCAAGGCTCACTTGAAGTTATCCTCTGATACCACAAATTACTGGCTAAGTTCCACAAGACTACTCCACTTCTGACATCAATTGCAAGTCCCAGGCCTCTAGTACTTCTGACTGACCAGCTATTGTACCTTGTAGCTCTCACCTCTCTTGAGAGATGGTATTGTTATTCCAAATAGTTCATTAATTAATTCAGCAGCTATTTATTGTGTGTCTGTTATGGGTAAAGCACTTTGCATGGTATAGTGAAGGTGTTATGGACTCTCAAGGTGTTGTGTTATGGACTAAAGAAAAAAATGAGACATATTTACAAGCAAATATAATGGAAGGAGGAAGTCATCAGGTAGGAAGAGAGTTGCAGATAAATGCTTATAGGCATTCAAAGATTACTTGCCATTTGTTTTGGAGAAGTGCCAGGGAATGAAAAGATCCAGTCTATATGACAGCAAATTTGGCTCCGTGTTGGCCTGTAAAAATAGTTAAGGGGATTGACAGAGAATAAGCAATAAGTATTTGATGCATATAAATAAAATACGTGTAGCTATTAACAAGTATGATTTGTGATGAAAATAATTATGAATAATAATATTTATTGTACAGCACATGTTAGTTACCAATGTATTGCCTCTCAGCTCCAAGTTCACCCTCTGGTACCTAACCAGTGATAGAGGATTGGACCCTTTACTGTGAGCATGATGCTAAGCTTTGTCAGGAGAGGGCCCTGAAGGGACAGTACAGGAGGAAGGGTCTTCTCTTCCTCGTTCTAAATGCTGCGTTGTGATTTTATTAAGCATGGTCCATTAGCAATGTGTGTGTCGTGGCACCTGGTGGTGTTTTTCCCCACCCACGTGCCCAGATGGGGAAGTCCTTTGCTGACTTCACAGCCTGTGCAAGGGCTCATTGACCACCTTGCCGCAGTCCTCCCAACACAGACATGGCCTGCTCCTGGACCCACATCAGTGCCCCACTGCTTCTGAAGGCCCACCCACTAGCTTTAGCTCACCTGTGCCCTGAAGGGTTGTTCCTGCTTGTCTGACAACTATGGACCAGCTCTGGCCAGGGTGCCCCAGCAACCTTCTGCTGTAGAGAAAGATGGCTCCAGTCATGCTTTTTCCAATGAAGTCTGGATCCCAGCTTTGGGAAAGGAAACCCTTCCCAGTTCAACCTCCTTTGGGAACTCTACCTCAGCTCCAATATACCTTTTAGATTCTCTTAAATCTCTATAGTTACTCTCCTATCATTACTTAATAATTCTTCATATTAAACTTTCCTGGTTTAAATTAGTATATGTTTTTTATGTCCCAGACTGGTACCTGTTGCTGCAAGTTCTTTTCCTCAGTTAATACATTGATTTTCAAATTCTTCAGCTTATAATGGTCAAAGCTTAATTTCTTGCTGCTATCCCTGAAAAAGGATTGGACAGGTTTGATTGCTGCTTTGACATGTGGTTTCACTTGGCTCATGTAAGATGCTTTTTCACTAGTGAAAATATTAGATACGGTTTAGCATTTCCACAGAGAAATAAAAATTAGGAATTCATTCTTTTTTAACATATGGTTTATCCTATTTCCAATTCAAGTGCTTGGTTTACTATTGAATTATCCATATAATAGATTTCCTAGGGATTCATTGTTTTTGGCTAAAGTAAACCAAATGTGGTAGGTTTAAAAGATTTTCCCTATGGCCATATGTGTGATAATTATTTTAATGTAAAGGGTTTCAATGAAGCATAACTGCTGTGTGTGTAGAAGTTTTAAGATGTATGAGGTCTGTAATTCACAAAATTCTTGGTTAATTATGACTTTTTCACTTTTATTGCCAGAGGTTTGATTTACATTCGGGCCTGGTGGTAACCCTGTTAATAATTAAATTGTCTCTCATTTTTCACCTTAGTATACTTTAGCAAAAGGGAGAAACTTTGGATGAAACTTTTTTTAAATTTTATGATTTTTTAAAATCTTGTAAGTGGTAATTTTAGCTCAAAGATTTTTTAAAACAACCAACAACAGCCAGGCTGTTTATTAACTCAAGTTTATTGACTTTGGAACCTTTTAAAAGTGAAAATATTTGCCATTTTCTAAACAATGCCTACTGGGTAGGGGCAAGGTGCACCAAGAAAATATGTACGGCATGTAAATTAAGAAAATTTCACATTTGTTCCTCTATAACAGAAATCCTAAAGAGTAAGGCATATTAAGCTATGAGCTTTTCCCCTTAGGACTTAACTGAGGTTATTTGAAACACATCAGAAATAAGCTGAGAAATTACTTCATTTCCTTTTAGAAGCTAAAGTATTTTCTGTTGTTTTTATTCCCTGAAGAGGTACTTTCTCAGGACCATGAAGCTAATTGCTTCCTTTTCCACAAGCATCCCTGCACTTTCTTACTATAGCACCCTGGCAAGACAAAGTGGCCAATTTATTTCACAGATGAAGAAACTTCCATAAGGGACGTTGGCCAAGAAATGTCAGTTGAATATCCCGTATATAAAAGCACCTCAATTTGCTTTTAAGAGGGATTATTCTAAGGAGGTGGGAGAATGCAAAATATTGAAAGGATGTGGATGCTAAATGGAATCTTAGAGATGATCCGATCCAACCCTTCATTTTATGAAACTCTCACCTTCTATCAAGTTTAAATCCACATTTTGTAGATGAACAAAGAGACTGAGAGAGGTGAAATGATGTCTCTCTCTTCCCGAAATAAGGATCTCAGTTTGGAACCATTTCTTCTGCATAAATCTCCCACTTCCTTTGTCTTCACATCCACCTGCATCTCAGGGATCTTGGTATCTTTTTCTCCAGCATCTAATAAGATGACTTTCCCTTCTTATTAAAAGTTTCTTCCTCCTTCTAGAGACAATAAAATCTCACCCTTCTATTCACAGTCAAATTTCTTAAAAAGAGACTCACTCAATGTCTCCATTTTTCATTGCCCATTTACTTGTAAACCACCACAATCGTTCTTATATTCTAGCTCTCTATATCAACTGAAGTAATTAACGACAACAATGTCTGTAATTCAACGGACTCTTCTCTGTTCTTACCTCACTAGATTATGCTGCAACATTGGACAATGTTCATCATTATCTCTTTCTTACTCTCTCTTCCCTGATTTCTTCTTCTAGAAAATGAGGATTACTTTTTTTTGTTGTTTTCTACAAAAATTAACAGTTGAACTTTAAGGATGAAAACATTCAACTTGTCTAAGGGCTAGTTCCATCATTTTTCTAGAAAGTTTGGCACATCTGTTTATGTCTCTTTTCTATTCTTCTCTCTGCTATCCATAAATACCACCAATAAAATTAACTGGCTAACTAAATTGAGTTTTATTTTAAATCACTCACTCATGCTTTCATTCAGCAGATATTTATAAGCATAGTGCTAGGCACCATGCCACAAGCAGAGATATATTTCCAGGAAATATGATATAATGGAAAGAACCTAGGGCTGGGGTGAGACAAATCAGTATATCCCAGGTTTAGTTGTACATGGCATCACTTTAATTAGGTATGTTTTCTCTGACTTTTGTTTTTTCATCTGTAAAATAGTGATAATACATATTTGCAAATTCTTTGGCAAAGTCTAAAATTATATGTGCCAAATATGTAATGTAATGCTTGGCACTGAGTAGACACTTTTAAACACTATTAGTATTTCATTTTGGTATTTTTTTCTAAGTGACCAAAAAGGTCATATTAATTTTACTTGCCTCACATGTCCTTAGTCCTTTTCCTTTACCTTCCTGGTAAATTTCCTTTAATTTTATAAAACCTATTTCAGCTTTCACCTACTTAAAAGCTTCTCTTAGCGACATTTCTATCCCTCCTCCTATCCTGAAAGAATTGATCATATCTTCTTATGTGCTTTCTCTGTGTCTCATAGATAACTTACTGTTAAACTTATACAATATTATAATCTATTGGTATTCAAGTGTGTCTCTCCTAATACACTGTCTACTCCTCCAAAACAGAAACTGTGTTTTTCAAATATATATCCCAAAACCCAAATCAGGCTTGAAACGTGATAGCCAGATCAATAATTATTTATTCTTAAACAGAAATGAACCATGCCTTAAGGTTTAAAAGTCTAGCACTATCCATAAAATAGACATCATCAAATATTACTGAAACTTTATTTGTTGAATGGTATTTTCTCTATATCTATGTTATATCTGAATAACAATGAGATATATTTATAATTACTACATTATCTAACTAATTCTGCATGTACTTAGCAAACAAAATCTGTCTCATTAATTCAATGGCTTCTGAATGTTAATATATATGTCTTTCATTATAAATGATAAAATGTTTATTTTTCCTAAAGATAACTATCATATTGATTGTTCAAACTTCATCTTTAAATTACCAAATACATGTCTAAGTACAATGCAACTCTTTAGTCTTAAAGTGAGTTTATTTCTTTTTTAAAATGCATTGATTTAGGTAAATGGAGTTAGATCGTTTTACCATTTATTGTACTTTTAAAAGCTCAAATATTTCTTTTATGTGCCATTGTTTCAAATCTCAGGGAATATTTTTTTAGCTAAGAATAGATATGTCAAATTAAGGATTAGCCAGCCAGATTGCTGTTTAGGCATGTAGTCATTCTCATTTTGGACATTAATATGTTACTTTTTTGTTATTATGTTATGGAATATGCCAACATAAAGCTTTTGAAATGTCAATATCCTGAAAAGTAGAAATGGAAAGGATGTTTGGTTGGCAAATAGTTTTAATATTTGAATATATACATTTACTTAACTGCTCTTGTAATTGTAAGTGAGGAAAATAAAATAAGATTTATTTTTTATGTAACTTTAATGAATAAAAACCTTACAAATCCCACATTCACATTGCTAACTCAAAGTAAATAATTCTCTACTTTAATATTAACACTAACCCTGCACACACACATGCACTCATGTAAACACATATATAGATACATACATATGTCTTGTGAATTGTTACAAATGCAAGAGAAGAAAAATATTTGATCAAAGCAATGCATATTGCACACAAATATTCCTACGATTAACTCCATTTATCTAGATAGACATGTTTTCCAATTCTACAGGCCTCTAGAACATAATCTTAAATAAAGAATTGAATATAAATGCCTTTAAAACATTCCTTTGTTTCAAATTGAATTCTAGATAATCTCACATAGAAAATTTTTTAAATAGACTTCTATTTAAATCAACTCTCTGGAGATAACTTTTATCTGATTTTTGAACTTTGGCACTTAGTAAAAGCAAATTAATAGAGACTAAATGATGAGATAGGGATAGAGGTTTTTAGAATGGGTATCCCCTTCTGGGTAAGAGAGGGAGAGAAGAAGTTAAAAATAGAAGCAAAGTGTAATTACTATACATCTGTAAACTGTTAAATAAGAAAACAGGAAAAATATATAATATTTTTAGATTTCCTCATTAATGGTGAATAAATAGAATGTTTTGTTAATTCTAGTGTAAACTTCATGAAAGGGCAAATTTTGAGGTCTGTATTTGAGAAAAGTGACTAAAAAATTTTAGGACTTTCATCTTAACTCAATATCTTAAAATTTCTACAAAAATAACAACAAAAATCACACATATATTGAAATTAATAGTTATCTAGAATACCACAGAATAAAAGCCACTATGAATGACCTTGTCAATAGAAATTGTCAGATCGGTTTAATTTCCTTCCTAGATAAAGTATTATAAAAAGTCATATTGAGGTGGGGCGCAGTGGCTTAAGCCTGTAATCCTAGCACTCTGGGAGGCCGAGGCGGGCAGATTGTTTGAGCTCAG